>CATIWK010078388.1:0-16871 GCA_949634005.1 Mallotus japonicus
AAACTATTTATGACAACACAAAACTACATAGTTTTGTATCAAAACTACGTAGTTTTGATGTGCTCTATATATATATATATAACAAGTCATTTTCAACCATAAATTACTAACCATATCAAAAAATAACATATTTATAATAAAAGACTATATAGTAAATTTATTAGAATAATAATAAAACTATGTAATTTTAACAAGAATACATAATTTTAATATTAATAAGTATTAATACTAAGTGAAAATAATTTAAATTATTAAGACATGCAATAAAAAATAATACACATGATAAAAGGGTTAATTACATCTACGGTACCCAAATTTATCCCAAATTCCCATTAAAATACCCGATTTTCATTTTGTCACTTAAAACCTCCCAAGTGTTCGCCTGGATCCCACAAAAGTGCCTCCTCCCACAATTCGGTGGCCGGTGACCAAGTGGAGGCTGACGTGGCATCCATGCGTGAAAATTTTTTATGTCCCCCAAAAAGTACATGCCACGTCATCAACTGTCAGATGACGTGGCCCACTACACTAATAATCCTCTCCCAAAGCTTCCCAAGGAAGCTTTAACCCTGAAATGAAAAACACAAAATTGATTAAATAGAAAAAAATTACCCTCATCTTCTATTCTTATAGCCATAATTGCCAATTGATTTCGTTTACAAGATCAGGTAGAAAACAATGGCAGACGTCCAAAATAGCTTCAAAAGATTGCGATACATCGACCACCACTATACTAGAATACCAGATTTAGCACCCATAACAACTCTTCCAAGACACCTCCTCTTCAATATTCTACTACTGACTCCTTGTCAAAACAATCTTGAGATGCCGCTGCATTTGTAAAATCTTCTGTAATTGAATCTCCGACCCAGAATTTGGTAAACTTCACTTTGAAAGATCAACAGACGAAGAGATTGTGCTTAGGCCTGATGGACCCGGATCACTATTAAGAACCCTGTTTGTTGATACTTGCTATCAGATTGTGCTTCTGCAATTGAATCTCCGACCCAGAATTTACTGATGTACTTGCTTGATCTATACAACTTAAAACCTTCTCCCGTTTGTTGCTTCCATTGAATGACGAACTCGCATTTTCTGGTTTTGATGTTATAAATTCCTACAGCGGTTTGGTTTGCTTGTGTACAGCTTTCAACAAGAACCCAGTTCTTGTTTGTAACCTAATCACTGGAGAGTATATAAACATTCCAAGAATCAATCTTGCGAGATCAACCGCTTAAAGATGCAATCCCATTGAATGTGGGTGTTCTTTGTGTTATGATAAAACTAAATCCTAATCAAGATGGGGAATTATGGCATGTGGGTTCGATTATAGTCCAAAGACTGATGAATATAGTCTAAAGAAAATATTCAAACTGAGAATTCATACTCATGGTAGCAGAACACCACTTTTTAATGGCGGAGGAACATTAATTTAAGTTGGATGAATGTTGTAGCTAGGTCTAAGAAAAATCCCAAAGCTAGGCATAAGGTTCCAGTTGCTCCGCATGGTTGGGTTATTGAATTTATTTCTTGCGGAAAGAATTTAAGCTGTTGTGTTTGTTTTAAGTCCGTTCCTCCTCCACCACTGAAACTAGATGGGCAACTCATCATGCTCTCAAACTTCTGCAAGCTTAATCATAGCCTAATAACAAATTTGTTACAAGTCTTGATCTTGTAGAAGGTCTTAACCGTGGATTCAGAAGGTGATATGGATCATTGGTAGTGAACGTGCAGATTGAAGTCTTAGAGCAGAAATTAATGGAAGACAGTGTATATCATTGAGGGTAATTTTTTCAGATGTTTTTTGTATTTAAAAACCCTAATTGAAGGTAGAAGATGAGGGTAATTTTTTTGTATTTAATCAATTTTGTGTTTTTCATTTCAGGGTTAAAGCTTCCTTGGGAAGCTTTGGGAGAGGATTATTAGTGTAGTGGGCCACATCATCTGACAGTTGATGACGTGGCATGTACTTTTTGGGGGACATAAAAATTTTTCATGCATGGATGCCACGTCAGCCTCCACGTGGTCACCGGATTGTGGGAGGAGGCACTTTTGTGGGATCCAGGTGAACACTTGGGAGGTTTTAAGTGACAAAATGAAAATCGGGTATTTTAATGGGAATTTGGGATAAATTTGGGTACCGTGGATGTAATTAACCTCATGATAAAACTACATAAAAATTTAACATAAATTAGTATTAATAATAAAATTTATATTAAATAAATATAATATAAATTATTTAACATTAATAAAATAATTATAATTCATAAATCAACTCATAAATAATTTCATTTAATATTAAATAAATATAATTAATTACTATTTATCACAAAACTATAAATTATTAAATGTAAATTTATCAGTTACATAATTTTTCCCAATTCCCATTTTGGATTGTATTATATCAATCCGTTCCGATAGAACCGAATTTCCATACCGAACCGTCCCGAAATATGAAATATTACCGGTACCGAACCGTCTTGAAATATAGGATGATACTGAAAATTTTATTTTTAAAATCCCCGAAATGTAGTACGGTTCCGAAGATTTTAAATCTCCGGATTTAACCGAACCGTGCTCACCCCTAGGAAGAGCACATCAATTTAGCAACTATAAGTCATCTTTTAAAAGTAAAATTTGTCTATACAGAGTCATTTTCAAATTAGCCTATCCATCAATCAAAACTTTTTGTTTTGTTTGGTTTTGTTTTGCCACATTAGAATTGAAAGAAAACATAACAACAACTACCTCAATTACATTTCATACCTAACATCTCTTTCAAAAGGGTGTTGTGATTTCACAATAAATGAAATCAAAATCAATCTGAAATATATACAAATTAATTATTACACTTTTTTTTTTCGACTTTGATTCCTACCTCTCTAATCTATAATATAAATAGATGTTCAAAGGGAGGGACATAAAAAATTACTAAACAGTCTTAACTTATTATTATATAAAAATTGAATAATTTAATTATTTACTAATAAAAATTTAATTAATTAAAATATAATTCTAATTTAATTTAAAGTATGTATGCTATTCTAATACGATTAACTTCTATTTTATCTATAATAAAAGCTAAATCAATTAAATATAATTCTAATTTAATTGAAAGTATATTTTCTATTTAATAAGGTTAATTTGTTTTTACTTCCAAAAAAAATATTAAATTTTATTTTATTCCTAATAAAAATTATATTAACTAAAATTTTAATTGTAATTTTTTTGAAGATATCTTTTTCTTTTTTAATTAGATTTGCTTCTATTTATCTAAATCTATTTTATCTAAATCAACATGACACATCCGTATGGACCGATGCCATTTTGATTCATAATAGAATTGCTATAAAACATAAAGTTGATATATCAAAATTTCACAAAAAAAAAAAAAGGTGATGATATATTGGAAAAATTGATTAAAGTTGGTGGTAGATGAACCCTTTAACCCATTTTAATAATATAATTTCATAGAACGTATTTAATTAAATTTGATAAGTAAATAATTAAAATTGAAATTACTAAATTTTTCAATATAATTAATTACAAAAATATTAACATAAAAAATGTTGAGAAAGTGTTATATAATTATTTCAATAAAAAAATATATAAAGAATATATAAAATTATTATATTACAATTCCATCAAATTTGTAAAATTAGATTATTATATACAAAAAATATTAAAAGAGTGTTGAATAATTGTTCAAGTAAAAAATTTATTAAGATTGTAATAAGTTATTATATTATAATATAACTCTATCAAATTTTAAAATTAGATTGTTATATAGATAAAATATTACTTTTCTTGTTTTTAAAATTTTATCAAATTTAAATTTAGTAAAAAAATAAAATAAAATTAATTAAAATTTTTTATTTTTTAAGGGTTAATACAATCATAATTTTTAAAAATGGTGAATGTAATTTTTGGAAGTAGTATTTATGGTAAAAGAATATAAAAAAAAATAAAAGTACTATTTTGAATGTATATAATAAATATTACTTTAAAAAATTATATTAATATTTTTAAATTAAGATTGTTATTAATTTTTAAATAAATAAAAAATTTTAAAGTGAAGAAAAGTATTAATATTAAAAAATTAAAAATGATTTATAAATTTTATTATCTCATTTATTTTAAATGTACATAATTAACTATAAAATTAAATATTTCTACACTTAATGATTATTAAAATTTTAAAAATCATACTTTCTAATCATTAGTAATCATGTAAAATATTTAATTTATTTTATAAAAATAAATTTAATAATAAAAAATTCATGTGTGAAGCACATGGTGATACTAGTTATAATAAATAAAAGAAAAAAAAGGGCTATTGCATTAGAAATGTGCCAAAGGCCACCTTAGCCCTTCAGCAGGACTATTGTTCTCAAAACCTCAACTTTAACAAATCTGAAATAAGAGTTTGAGTCTTTCAATTAGTCGGGCCTTAAACACTTATGGCATCATCAATTAGAGCCCATTTTTGTGACCATTTTGATAGCATTTTTTTTTTTGAACTGTGTCGTTTTTCTATTAACAAATAGCAATTTAGTATCACTAAAAATAATAATCTGATTTTCTTATTAATGTATGATTGATTATAATCTAATCCTACAATGACAATATTGATCTTATGAATTATATGATATTTGCAATTAAGTTTTGTAATTTTTATTGTTAACGATTAAGTTTAATAAATAATTTCAACATTAATTGTTGGTCTTGATGTGTTATTCTTAATGAAACCTGCATACGTAGCTCGAAATACGCTCATAGGGAATTAAGTTTTGTAATTTTTATTATTAACCATTAAGTTTAATAAATAATTAAAAAAAATTAATTATTGGTCTTACTCTGCTATTCTTAATGAACCTGCATGCATAGCTTGAAATATGCTAACGTGCCATGTAGGACGTTAATGTTTTATGAATGAATGAACCTGCAAGAGTCACTTTTTTCACTAACGAAATTAATCTTGGATTTTTGGAAGTTACGGGGAAAAAACGTCGCTTGCAATCATCCCTTACATTTCTCAGCTCTTCCATTGTTTCAAAATAATTGAAAATTTAAATGAAAATCTTGAGGAAGGACAGGAGTTTTGATTGTGGTTGGAGGCATGTTGTAAGGACGTCATCGACAAGAGCATGAATCTTCAAAGAAAGTTCATGACATATGACAAGACTGTTGTAAGTTATTTTTCCTGATAAGTCTACTATTCTTTTGTCTTCAAATCTGAAAGCAATTGATTGATTTGCAATCATAGAATAATGATGGATGCAAAGAAGAAATAAGAAGTAGCTTGTGTTGTTGTGTGTTGCATAGAATAGTGATGGATGCAAAGAAGAAATAAGAAGTTGCTCGTGTTGTGTGTTGATTTCTTAGCTGATAACTTTCACAGTGGAGTGCTGTTAGAGGCTCTTTGTGGCTAAAGTTAAAAATAAAATGGTTTGTGAAGAGTTCTAGGGTCTTTATGATATGTTGTAAAATATAGTAGGCGCTTTTGTTGCATTTGCTAAAAGGACCCTCGACCTCTACAGTAATATTACGGATAGCGATAATTATCTCTTTATCCCTTATATTTTTAAAATTTTATTTTTTTTTTTGAAAATTTAATTTTTTTGAAGTTTAAAATTTAAATTACACATGAATGAACCCGTCGTATAAGGATTTAAACATCCGTAACTTATAATTTTTTTTTAATGATCTAATGAAAAAATTGAACTAAAAATTATATCGTAATTATGTTACGATCCACGACGCTGTTACATAAATCATTTTCCTTACTGAAAACGTAAGCATTATCTTGGGAGATGAAATTGCATGTTTGATTCAAAACATAAGTACGATCTTTGTGGTTAAACTTGAATGAACGCCTTTTGTTTTCATGAAATTATGCTATGAACTTATCAGATTTTTTTATTTTATTTTCGAAATAATCTCTTGATTTTTTTTTTATTTTGTATCCTCAATATGGCTGTAAACGATATTTTTTCCTCAAATTCTAAAAATTCTAGATCAATTTGGGTAGTGAAAATCCAATATTGCTCATAGGGGTTTGTTTGTGTGGCATGGACAACTTATATGGCATGTCGACAAATCATGTCATCAAATATATGGACATATTTCAAGTCGCATATGCGTTCTAACAGTTAATTTTTTAAAAAATTTTTTTTTACTAAATTTAATGTTTAATAATAATAATTACAGGATTTAATCATAATATTATAAAAACAATATAGCTTCTAACCTTAAGCTATGGTTATTCCTAACCTAGAATTTAATTTCAATATACAAAAAAAATTACTAGTTATCTACTTAATTTTTGATAAAAATTCTACTTTCTAAAATTCATAAACTTAAAAAAAAATTCTTACTTAGACTCATACTACTTTTTTAAATCTAGTTGGATTTAACACATATTTTAAATATTTTATATTTAACTAATAAAAATAAAATATTTATAAAAATACTACACATATAACCATTAGATATAATAATCTGAATGCAAATAAAAATTTTCGCCAAAAGAAAATTATAACAACAAATTCATTAAAAAAAAATCATCCTAAAATGAAAAAGAAAAAAAAACTGATGATTACGCCCACATCAACGGCGGGAATGATGAAAGATCACTTGATTAAAGAAGGAACTCAATTCAAAATCTTCAGTACAAAAAAAAAAAAAAAATCGTTTCTTTAATTTCCCGGCAAAGCTTATCACAAAAATCAAAATAAAAATAAAAACAAAAAAGCCCTAATCCACCAACCGCCACCATTTCTTTTCACTCTTTGTGTTCCTCAAATTGGTCTTTTTTTTATCTGTTTCATTTCTTTAACGATACCCTTTTGCCATTTCTTGAATTTAACCACTGAAAAAGCTCCTCCAGTTCATTGATAATCTATTAATTTGTCAATTGGTTCTTATTAATTTTTCTTGGTTTTTGAATCTTTTGAATCAGTTCGTGTCAATCTTGGTTTTTTTAGTTCGATTAAAACCCTCTTCAGGGTTTTTCAATTTCTTGGATTTTGAACCAGTTTCTTGATCTTTGTTTTTACCTTTTTTGACATTTCTTCTTGAACTAAGAATCGTTTTGTTTAAGTTTCAATTTCTTAAATCTTGAACCATTTTGTCAATCTTGCTATTACTTTACCGGTTTTCAGCTCTGTAACCAAAAAAATCGTCTCTAAAATTTCAAGAAAACAATACCAGCAGCTCATTGAGCTTCTGTAATGGCAGAGGATCGAAATGGAGACCACAGTGAAGAGAGTGATTACACTTCTGAAGATGAGGGAACTGAAGATTACAGGAAAGGAGGATACCATGCAGTCAAGATTGGGGATAAATTCAAGAATGGACGTTATGTGGTGCAGAAGAAGCTTGGTTGGGGTCATTTCTCTACTGTATGGCTCGCTTGGGACACTCAGGGATCGACACCGGTATGTTAGTTTATATTCTTAAGTTCATTGATGGAGAAAAAGTTGGTTTTGATTGATGATACTTTTAGGGACTAGAAAAATGGAGTATGCAGGGAATTGCATGAGAATTGGTAGGAAAATGAACAATGGAGTGAAACATTACTCATTTTGTATAGTAATGGGGTTTAGAGTTTAGAATTTTAATTAACAAGTTGTATTTTTGCATATACTTATGGATTGTACTACAGTTGGAGTGACTATAAGATGTTTTCTTGTTTCACCAGAACAGTTGTGGTTACTCATCATAAGGCATTGTGATTGTGTGTCAAAATTTGTTTTCATGTTTTAGCTTCTTTGGTTTGATGCTGGTTTTAACATTTACCTAAGTTTATATTGTTTTCTATGTTTAAGTTTTTGTTTCTTTTTTATTTCTTCGAGATTTAGGTTGTAATGTGCTTTATTTCTTTTATTTTTATTTTTGCATTGTTAGAAATTGATTGTGGCACTTGCCATAAGATTAAACTTTGAACTGTTCATCCCCTTGACGACATGAGAAATTCATTGTTTGTAGCGTTATGTAGCTTTGAAAGTTCAAAAGAGTGCACAACACTACACTGAGGCAGCTATGGATGAGATAATGATCCTCAAACAAATCGCCGAAGGAGACCCGGATGATAAAAAATGTGTAGTAAAGCTGTTGGATCATTTTAGGCATTCAGGGCCTAATGGACACCATGTATGTATGGTCTTTGAGTACTTGGGAGATAATCTGTTGACCTTTATTAAGTATAGTGATTATCGAGGGATTCCTTTACACATGGTGAAAGAAATATGTTTCAATATTTTGGTGGGTTTGGATTACTTGCATCGTGAGCTTTCAATTATTCACACTGATTTAAAGCCAGAGAATGTCTTGCTTCTGTCAATGATTGATCCATCTAAAGATCCATGTAAATCAGGGGCTTCTCCCATCCTCCCAACCAGTAAAAGTAAAAGTGCATCTGAATCTGCTACTTCAAAATGTAGTAAGAGTTTAAATGGGGATTTAACCAAGAATCAGAAAAAGAAAATTAAAAAGAAAGCTAAGAAGGCAGCTCTGAGTTGTGCAGAGAAAGAAGCTTCTGAAGAAAACAAGGCAGATTCTGAAACACCTGGTCCTGAAGATTCTAGTACTGCTGCAAAATCTAGTGAAGTCTCAGTTGATGAACAGTCAAATACTCCTGTGATTAAAGGTGAATCCAAAATCAGTGAAGAAAAGAAGGATGCTCATGAAGAGAAACGTCGTAGAAGAGGCAGCCCTTCAACAAGGAAAAAGCTGTTGGCAGCAGCTGATCTAAAGTGCAAATTGGTTGATTTTGGAAATGCTTGTTGGACCTACAAACAATTTACAAGTGATATCCAAACGAGGCAGTACAGGTGTCCAGAGGTTATTCTCGGATCTAAATACTCAACTTCAGCAGATTTGTGGTCCTTTGCTTGTATTTGTTTTGAGCTGGCTACTGGTGATGTCCTTTTTGATCCTCACAGCGGTGAAAACTATGATAAGGACGAGGTATGTGTCAATCCTGCCCAGCCTTGCTCTCTCCTATCTGTTTAACTCAGCATAACCTTGATTTACAAGTTAAAAGTAGGAGTTGGTTTTAGTGATGATATATATATATTTTTTTTCTTACATAGCCAATTCAATTGGATTTGTAAAAAATATCTTTCTGGTATCGATATGAAAAAGATAGGAGAGACAGAGAAGCGTACTTTTTGCTCGATAATTTTGCATTGCTCTACAGAGTACACACAGTGATTTGCCATTCAGTTCTCCTATATGACATCCAAATATATGTTTTTGTGTGCAAGGATGATGGTTTCTTTCTATCCATGCATTCTCTCTTCTTCTCTTGAATATTTAGTTTATGATTGTAGATTGTGGATTGCTAGATATGTTTGCTTCCTAAAATACATATAAATTAGGAGGCAACATGTTTGCTCCAAGTTTCTTACGCCTGTGTGTGTATTTGCATTTAACATACTAGTTGGTGCTTACAGGATCACCTGGCATTGATGATGGAGCTTCTTGGCACGATGCCACGCAAGGTAAGACTGTTTCATGTGCTTTGCGCACTTAAAGAGAAAAAAAAAAAATGAAAAATCAATCCATGATTCACTGTCATTTGACTCTGCCAAAAAATATTTCAGATTGCATTGGGCGGTCGCTGTTCCCGGGATTTCTTCAATAGACATGGAGATTTGAGGCACATTCATCGCTTGCGTTTTTGGGCTGTTAACAAGGTACTTATGGAGAAGTATGGTCTGAATGAGCAAGATGCAAATGACATGTCTGACTTCCTTAATCCCCTACTTGATTTTGCGCCTGAGAAGAGACCCACGGCAGCTCAATGCCTTACTCACCCGTGGATTACAGCAGGGCCTCGTCTACTTGAACCTTCCATCCCTCCTGTTCAAGTGCATACAGCTAATGGGAACATGTCTGAAAACAAGAGAGGGGAGCCCATAAAAGCTGGAGATATAGCTGCTGATGGAGCTCCAAAGCCATCCAACGTGGTCAACCCAACACTTATCCCTTCAAAATAGAGGTTACCAATTTTTCAGGAGAGTTTTCTTCTTCACATGGCTTTGCAACAAGTGACTTGCATTCTTTGAGAAAGATTTTGGCATCCACAGTAATTTGTATTAATATTTTGCTGCGGATATGTGATTTTAAGAGCAAATGGTTATGGTAGCGGCCATCGTGAGTTTTGAAAAGAGGTTCCGGCATGAAGGATGCATGTCCAAGTGCAGTGATTTCTCAACATCTTTGATTTGGTTTTTTGTTGTACAATTCACAATGTCCTTTGAACGGATTTGTGTATAAGGTTCTAGGGGTAGCTACTATTTTGAGAGACATGAATTTGTTTCTAGGGGTAGATGATTTCACTTGTACCATTGATTTATTACTTCTGATTTTTCTTTGATGTGTCACAAGCATTCTTAATCACTAAAATTGTACTCACTAAAACATTTTTACGATAAACAATCTAGATTTCAACTAAGCATGCATACGACAAGTCATGTTTATACATGTTGCATAATAATTTGAGTAAATTAAATATATATAATAATGCATGTTTTCGTAATATATATATATATATATATATATATATATATATATACTAGTAAACAACCACGTGTTTCACACAAAAACAAAAATTTATTAAACTCGTGATATAGAGTAAAAAATAATTAAACATATTATTATTATTAAATAAAAATTTTAAAAATAATAACATTGTTATGTATTTATATGACAATTTGATATTAATTTAATATAGTTATAACTCATTACAATTTTTATAAATCTTTTATTTAAATAATTATATGATATTCCTTCAATATTTTTTATAATTAATTTGTTCTCAACTCTAGATTAATTTCTTATAAAAAATATTATGGTCATAATTAATTATAAGATAATAAAAAAATCATTAGTTATTTGTTAATAAAAATTTTAAAATAATAAAAATTATATTTTTTATATAAAAATTTAAATATTACAACCCCATTAAGATTGTTGTTATCCCCAATGAGCCAGTTACTTTCAGAGCGAAGGCTTGAATGAATGTGTTTAATCGATCCCCAGATAGAAGAGTGGAGAAATGTCTCACGAGGAATGCCAGATGGGTATAGAAACCTGTTGCGGAGGATTGATATATAGGATAGTCCTGGGAGGAAATAAATTTCCATGCCAGCTTGCTTAGCATAGAATCATTAAGAATCCTCAGCTGTTTTATACCTAGTCTACCTTCTTTCACCGGAAGACAGACAATTTTCCAAGGAACCAAGATAAGCTTCTTATCATGAATGGACCTCGTCCATAAGAAGTTCCGCATACTACGCTCCATCAGGGAGAGAAAAGATTAGGGCCATCTGTAAACAGCAAAAGAGTGCAACAGTGAGCTAGTAATAACTAACTGGATAAGAGTTAGCCGACTGGCCATGGATAAGGAGTTTCCTTTCCACTTAGAAAATTTGTTGCAAATTTTATCTGCTAGAGGCTGCAACCATCTTTTCTTTGGGACACTAGAAAAGAAAGGCACACCCAAATAAGAGAAAGGCATAGTGCCCCTTTTTATAGCAACAGTCTGAAGAAGCCTCTGAGTGCGAGTCTCGGGGATGGCTTTCCCAAAGAAAATTTTTGATTTAGCCCAGTTGACAAGCTGACCAGAGATTTTCCCATATAACAATAAAGTGTCGTTGATAGCCTTGATATTGCAAATAGAAGCTTTACCGAATAATAGAACATCATCAGCATACAATAAGTGAGTTGGGAAATAAGAGTTCCTCGTGTGGAGCATTGGAGAGATGGTCCCTTGAGCAACTTTAGAAGAGATAAGTCTGCTAAGAAAATCTTCAGCCAAACAGAACAACAATGGCGAAAGAGGATCTCCTTGGCGAACCCCTCGCAAGCAGGAGAAATATCCCTTAATTTTGCCATTAATCATGATAGAAAGCCTGAAGGAGGAAAATAATGCAAGAATCCAATCCCTGAAAAAGAGAGAAAAACCAAAAGCTTCCAGAACGTCAAGCAAAAAATTCTAGTCAACAGTGTCAAAGGCCTTATGAATATCAATTTTCATTGCCATATTAGCACCAAAACAAGTTTTATTGAGGAGATTAACCCCTTCGGAAGCCCCTACTATGCAGTCTGTAATACTACGATTTTTTAAGAAGCCAAACTGATTACAGGAAATAATTCTGGAAGCAATCAAAGCAAGCCTGTCCGCCAAAATCTTAGTAATAATTTTAATGTTGAAGTTACTGAGCACAATGGGCCTAAATTGATCAATAGCAATAACATCAATGACTTTAGGAATTAAGATCATAATGTTGGAGTTAATTCCTATTGTTACCACACCAGTATTAAAGAAACTACAAACAGCAGCACATACATCATGCTTAATAATGTTCCAAAAGGTTTTGAAGAAAATACCAGTGTACCCATCGGGACTAAGGGCGCTATGAGCGTCCATGTGAAAGACTGTGCTCTGAATTTCCTCATTGGAGGGGCAGTGAAGGAGATTTGCATTTTCGGTTTCAATGACCATCTCTGGAATAACCGATTTAATCAGTTGAATGTTGGAGACCACTGTGGAGTCAGATTTGAAGAGATTCTGAAAAAAATCAATGATATGATTCTCAATGGTGTTAGGGTCATCAGTAAGCACCCCGTCAACCTGAAGCTGGTAAATGCCTTGCTTAGATTTTGTTCTTGCAAATTTTTGATGAAAGAAAGCAATATTTCTATCACCGGCAGCCAGCCATTTAGCTTTGCTGCGTTCTTTGAAGAAAATTTCTTATTGTTTCAAGCAAGTGTCAAAATCTTCATGGGCAGTAAGCTCTTTTTTAAGGAGGTCATCTGAAAAGCCATGGCAAGAGATTTGGGCTTGGATGTCTTACAGAGAGGAGTTGGCTTTTTTAATGTTTTCATCAAGACGACCAAAACAGTACTGGTTCCAAATTCTAATCTCGTATCGAAGACATTTCAGTTTTATGCCAAGTCGTTGCATTGGGTGAAGATTAGCAGTAGGCAGCTCCTAAGAATTAGCAATCAGACCCCGAAGTGCTGAATGGGTGATCCACATGGCTTGGAAACGAAATCTGGGGACTGTTGTAGCCTGAAGAGCACAGTTGAGAAGCAGCAGAGAGTGGTCAGAATGATGTCTTGGGAGGACAGAGCAAGAGACTGAGTTCCACTGGTTAAAAAAATTAAAATTGGCGAGAGCTCTGTCTAATTTGCAGTCAACACGAGAAATGTCACACCTGCCATTAGTCCAGGTATAAGCAGCACCACGGGTAGGGATTTCTGAGAGGAGAGCGTCATCAATAAAGGAGCAGAAATCTCTACAGGGGTCCGATGCCGGGGCTTTGCCAGTTTTTTCATGAGCACCTAAAACAGCATTACAATCCCTTAAAAGGCACCAACTAGCAACAGAAGAAGAGCAATTTAAGAGATCAGCCCAAAGATCAAAACGTCTATTTCTCCAAACACTACCATAGACAAAAGAAATTTTATGCAAGACATTATTGAATAAAATATCAAAAGTTATATGTTGATCATGAACAGTAATGAAAGATGGGGCAGGGGTGCCATCTTTACATAAAATCCAAATAGAAGGCAAGGCACGATTATTATAGGTAATCAAAGAAAGGTTCAGTCTGTTCCAAAAGGAGTTACTAATAGAAGAAAATTCCACCATTGGTTCCACAATACACAGAAAATCGGGAGAATATTGATGACAGAAGGAAGCAAAAATATGTTGGGTATTATGATTCCCCATACCACGGCAATTCCAGAAAAATAATTTCATGAGTTAAACTTAGCTGGTTTTTTGGATACTCTTCATGAAAGAGTTTCTTT
The DNA here is from genome assembly GCA_949634005.1 of Mallotus japonicus. Taxonomy (NCBI): domain Eukaryota; kingdom Viridiplantae; phylum Streptophyta; class Magnoliopsida; order Malpighiales; family Euphorbiaceae; genus Mallotus; species Mallotus japonicus. The sequence continues at coordinate 13,828 of CATIWK010078388.1, forward strand.
GTGATTCTGAGGTTTTGATGATGGTTTCCTGGTGATTAAAGGCTTCTCCAAGTTAGCTTCATTTGCCTCAGTTTGATTTTGTAAGATCTGATTCGCACTATCAGGAAGCTTGAGTGGGGCTGCGACCTCCATGTCATGCAAAGAAGAGGTTCCATATAAAGTAGACGCAGATGATAGCTCCTTGAGTTTCTCATGGTTCTGTTGTAAAGAATGTGTGATTAGTTCAGCAAGAGAGAGCTCGTTATCAGCTTGAAGGTTGTGAGTTGGGTTCTGCACATATTTCGATTCCAGGAGCATCAAGCTATCAGCGGTGTCAGTGGAGCATTTTGTTGGTTGATGCGGAGAATAATGCGAGACCATATGAGTAGTGTCCGCATGTTTCTAACTAAAAATCTTCACTTTTCTTGGCTGTAGTGAATTATTTTCCTGTTAATTTTCCACTAAGTCCTCATGAGTCAAAAAGTTTGTGCCTTCCAGACAATTGTCCAAAACATCCACGTTATTTTGTCTCATGGAGGAATAATCTTTATTTACTATATCCGCATGAGTGACAAATTCTATCTCTTTCTGATCTCTAGCTATATTGCTTTCCACATCATCATTTTGTCTTGGCAAAACGGCAGCCAAGGATAGTGAGTTTCGGTCATCGGAGAGAGGGTCAAGCTGGTGGGAATTTGCTTGACTAGCCGTAGGAGGAGTTGTCTCGGTTCTACCAGCCAAGCCTTCATCATTTGAGTTTTGAATGAGGGTATGGTCATCGACTTGAGCTATTTCAGTAATGTTATCTTGGATATCAGAATAAAGAGCTTGAAAAGCATTGACGGTTATGATTTCAGTATTTTCGGCTTGAGGTTTCGGCTTCCAAACACGTCTTGTGAACTCAAGCTTGTCATTTTTTGGTCGAGGGGCGTCTGAATGAGAGAATCGTTGAGCTTGACGGCATTCATGAGCTGAGTGCCCAATGTTGGAGCATATGTTGCAGAAGGCAGGTAAGCTTTCGTAGATAATGTCGATGAAGAAGCTTCTCCCAACCCGTTCTATAAGGAGCTGTTCCGACAGAGGTGTGGATAAGTCGATGTCTATTAGAATCCGGGCATAATGACCGAACTCTTCCAAGGTGGTGGCATTGTCTAGTTTCAACAGAACTCCGAGGCCCTTTGCAATTGATGTTAAAATTGATGAATGCCAGTACTCCCAAGGCAGTTCCAAATTTGGGTGTGTGAGGATTTTTGTGTTGCTGGATCGAAGTCCGGAGACCAACGTTGTAGACGTAATATTCCGGGCTTTAGAGTGATGTTGCCTCGTCCCTAAACTGCAGTTTGTTCAGTGGCAGAGTTAAGGATGATGTGGTAGAATCCACGGCTAACGACACTAGCTTCCAGTGGTGAGGTTCTAAACTGAGGTGAGTTTTGTTTTCAGGTCTGCCACCTTCCATGGCGTCTCGCCCTTTGATAATATTATTCGCGCTATCAGGGCATGTTTGCAAAGGGTGAGTTACTGCTCATATATTTGTTGGTCAATCTTAATGGCTATGTAGCCGCCCTTGTTAGTGGTAACTGATTCATCTGCAGGCGAGGTGTGTGATCCTGTCAAAGCTTCTGCATAAGATGGTTTTGGTGTTTCTGCGTGTGGGAGATTTGATGGTTTATTGAGACAGTTGCTTTCAATAGGAGAGAACATATCTTGATGGCTTAGGTAGGTCATGGGGAACGGCGAGCCAAGGCGGCCTCACGACGGCCCTAGCTCATGTTGAGAGCATTTTTTTCAAAATCCCTAACTTTATATATAAAATAGAAGTTAACTTAATTAAAATAGGAAATATACTTTCAATTATATTAGAATTATATTTTAATTAAATTAATTTTTATTAGAGATAAAGTAGAAGTTCAGCCAATCAGAATAAAAAATATACTTTCAATTAAATTAGAATTTTTGTTGGAGATAAGATAGAAGTTAACCTAATTAAAATAATAAACATACTTTCAATTAAATTAGAATTCTATTTTAGTTAATTCAATTTTTATTAGAGATAAAATAGAAGTTAACCTAATTAAAATAGAAAATAGACTTTCAACCAAATTAAAATTATATTTTAATTTATTTTACTTTTACTTTTATTAGTAAATGACAAAATTATCCAATATATATATATATATATATATATATATATATATATATATATATATAATTTATTAAAATTATTTAATTATTTATTTTAAAAAATATATTTATATATATAGTCCGGACAATGCGTGAATAGACGATTAGTTGATTTTGGTTTGAATTCGGAAGAAAAATGAATTCCTGTAACAAAAAGGTTTCCTGACAGTAAAGGAAGTCTAGGGCTTGTCATATAGGAAAAATCTTGTCTACTTCATTTATATTACATCGGACGTACAGATTTTTTTTAACTATCTTTAAAAAAAAAAAATTAACAGGACCATGGGAGGAGTTGGTGATAATCGTATCAGTGAATTGCCCGATGAAATCCTCTCTTTCTTTCTTTCGTTTCTGAGCGTGAGAGAAGCTGTTCAAACTAAGTTATTGTCTAGGAGATGGAGGTTTCTATCCTCATCCTCATCCAACCTTCACTATGATATTGTCTCTGTTAATGGAATTCATGATTTGACAAAGGCTTCCTATATTAGCTGTAAGTCCAAGTTCTTGATGGGTGTTACTCAAATCATGCATTTTTATCATACTAATCACAGAAAAATAGACACCTTCCATGTTACTTTTAGCCTTGGTAATCGCTTTGCTTCTCATATTGACGAATGGATTACTTCTGCTCTTGCCATGAATGCTACAACAATTTCTCTCAACCTCAAAGACCCTATAAAAGGCTATAAATTCCCTTGTCATCTTCTCCTCCCATCACCCATCAGCCCATCACCATCTCAGAGCTTGAAGCATCTCCATATAGCCCACTGTACATGGAATCCTTCTTTTGATGATACCCTTTCCAGTTGCTCGAACCTTGAGTCCTTGAAGCTTGAGGAATGTGTAGTCTACCACCCTTTTCGTATATCTGGTCCATTGCCCCA
>CATIWK010078399.1:0-11597 GCA_949634005.1 Mallotus japonicus
ATAATCAATATACTGTGACTTTGTTAGATAAATGGAAAATCGAACAGAGAGTTCGGATTCCAATAATCCATCAAGATTACAACAATTGAACATTTTTTTAAAAAATTTAATACGAACTGTACAATAATTTTTTTTTAAACAATCATTTAAAATTCAAATTATAAACTAAACTTATGATAAATTATAAATATTTTTTTTTATAAAATACGGTGATAAATGTTAAATATTCTACTAACAATAGTCCATTTAATTCTTACCTTCTTTCTTCGTGTTCAAAAAAATTTCTAAAAATACTGTCTCACACAAAAAAAATTATTAAATTTTATTTATGGCCTAAGTTCTCTTTCTTGTGTTCGTGCTGGTCGGGCTGTTGCCTTGTAGTATTTACCAAAAAAAAAAAAAAATTAATAATTGATTTCAAATTTGCAACACATGGATTAATGGATTATTGTACTAATGGTCGTTGATCCACGATAAAGCAGAACTATTGAATGACACTCAATCTTGGTCTGCTGTATTTTGAAGATTTCGATCGTGCCATCTTCAAATCTGCAACTCTGAATCTTAGACTCAGGATTTATGTGAAACCTGCCTATCTGTTAAGGGCAGAGCAGAGTTTAAACATCTCCCACAAGGCAATTACTTTACATATAATGCAACCAGTCAAAGAGATTTCAAAGGCAGAAGCTTTGAACCATCAATGCTTGCTAGAAATCACTTATTTACACTCTATTGAAATTCAAAGGTGATTGGTAGCTAAACTCTTTCCAAGAAAAGTAGCAATGTAATGGCCTCATATTCTATATTTTTACAACTTTTTGTGCCTAAAAACAATTCAAAATTATCTTCAATCAAAAGCAATTAAAACAAGAATTGTAACTTCTGAAGCTAATTCAAATACGTCAATGAAGTTCATGCCACAGTGTAAGCATTTTGCACTCCATGTCAAAATATTCTTCAGTTTCCCTCCAGTCCCCTAATACTTTACCAAATCTACCTTCTTTCAACGAATTCTCTATCTGATCATCTATCTCCGTCAATGATAACTCAAACCCAATTCTTTCACGTTCCAGTGATGGAAATGTTTCAGTGAGTAACCTCCTGGAACAAGGCAATCGTCTTTGCACCCAGAAAAGCTCCATTTTAAAAATCAGTTTAACCAACTGAAACATGATCAAATCAGGAAAAGGCGCTTTTAGATCATCATCATGATCATAGTCTGGAACTTTTTCAACCTCTATCATCACTCCCTTCCCCCGGAACCCCCTTTCCACCATCTCCGAATCTTTCTTCCTCTTCAGTTGAATTTGTGTTGCAAGAAGTGTATCAAGAACTCTTGAAATCACCAGAGTGTCTTCTCCTCTGTCTACCATTCCCAATGCTTCTTCAAACGACTGAAACTTCTGCTGCATTTCTTTGGCTTTATGCTCTGACATTAAAAGCATGAGATCAAAAATTGTACGAGACACAACATACCCTGAACTAATTGCCTGACTCTTTAACATATTAAGTCTCTCCAAATCATTACAGTTGTTCACCCATTCATGGAAACTTCTCTTTGGTTCTTTGTCATAATTTTTGAAAACTTTGTCTCCACCTTTATGCAAAAGTGCATAAATCTTTCCCTCCAGGCCCTGAATCGTCTTATCCTTAATTTTTTTGGAAATTTCGTAGAGTTCATTAATGTTGCTCTCTACAGGTTTATAAATCGCTGCTTTGTACTTCTTAAATTCATCATCGTCGTCGTCGTCTTCATCATCGTCGTCGTCTTCGTCGTCGTCATCTTCATCATCATCATCATCTTCTTCTTCTTCTTCTTCTTCTGTCTTTGTTTTCTTATCCGTGCGATTATCTGCAGTCGCAATTCCTTTGTTTTCAATCACAATTTTGCGTTTCTTTGAAAGCAAACAGGAAGGTTCTTGCGGAAATAACATTAACAGAGGGGGTTCTTGCGGCGGCGACATTGTTGATGGCCTTTTTGGGCACTTCGGAGGTCTAAGGAATTTCGGCATCGGAGGATCCGGGTGCATCTCATAGAAAATCCGCTGTTGAAGGCTATAAAAAATTCGCGTCTTCTCCTCATCAGAAAGTGAATAGGATTGAGGAGGACCATTTTTATGTGCTCTAAATCTGGCTTCATTAACTGGTTTCTTTTTGGCACGTAGTAATCGTCCTTGCTCTGGTTTCTCATTGTTAGTGTTAGAGTCTTGATTTTCTTTTTCTTCATCTTTGTCTTTATCGTCTTTTTGCTTCATTCTTGATCTTGATTTCCAAGGAATTGTTAAAGAACAGAAAAGAACAAGAATTGAAAGAAATCAAGAACCTAAGAAGTAGAAGAAGAAGAAAGTTTCGAGCTGTTGCACGTAGAGCTTTAGAGCTTTTCTTGGTTTTGGGAGAAAGTGAGATATGGAGGCGCCAAGTGATGGGATTTTGAAAATTCGTTGTTTTCGGTTATGGGTTTAAATGAACTGTGGCTTTCGTTAACCATTGGTTCGTTGCCGTTAAATGCAAATTGTTATCCTTTAGGAAAATGAATAAAAAGACTAAAATTCATATTACCTCAAAATAAATGAATAAATGGAGGGGCGACATTTACCCAATCATATGATATGATTTCTTTATTATTCCATTTTTTATACTCAATTTACAAAAGGTATTCTCAATCTATAAAATAGGATTACAATTTTATCCTTGATATTTAGTTGTCACAATTATCTCATTTTTGAAATACCTTTATATTTATTTCTACCACTTAAAACATCCTTTTATTATATTTTAACTCTATAATCTGTTAGTAAAAAAATTGATAACGTGATATTTCAGCTAATACCTAAATTATCCTTTAGCTATTATTATATGAATAAATTAATGTTCTTCCTTTAATGATTTTTTCAATTGAATCTTTTTTTGTGTTCTTAAGAAGAGGGGAAAATTATATATTCTAGTTAATTGATTTATACTTATTGCATAAATAATTGTTTTTACCTTAATTCTAGAATTTTTATTTTATTTGATAAATTAGTAGAAGCAAACACTTTAATATTTTTTACACGTTGTGTAACGAAAAAGTTTATTTTTTAAATTATGGATAATTAAAATTCATTTAACTATAACTAATTCAATTTAATCTCGATAGAATTATAAGGGCAGTCCCTATCGGCTAGTTCCATAGTTATTAATAATAAAAAAAGTTATTTTTGTGCCCACTTTTTTTTTTTTTTTTTAGAACTCTACTTCATAACCACCACAAAATCTACCCTCATTCTCAATCTTCTTTTGTAAAAATTATTGAAATAATACAAATAAATAATTTGAAGTTTAAGCATTTTATTACCAAGAGCTTTTTTAAATAATTTAGTCCCTATAATTTCATATTTATATTACTTAGATAATGAAATTTGTTATAATTCTTTATTTTTTCTCCAACATCAAACTTATTTCTCTTCCTTCCATCTCTCAATCAAACCACTAAGTTTTTTTTTAAAAAAAAAGTGTGAAACTTATTTTTATAGAGACATCAAAATTTTAAAATAAAATTGAAAACACTCATAAAGTTAAATGAGTAAATTGAAAATTACAATATAATTGATAATTAGTTTTAAATTGAGGATATACCTTATCATTTCTTTTATACAATGTAGTTCTACACTAAAATTATCTCTATATATTTATTTGAACACGAATATTTATTTTATAGTTTTTATTTAATGCAAACATTAAACTTACAAATACTACAAAAAAAAAAATGATACCAATAGGTGGTTTTTCGTCTCTAAAACGGGAAAAAAAAAAGAAGTTGTCGCTTCCTATAAGTCCATAGAATTTGGAACACATGGAGTGAATGGATTCTTGTACTAATGCTCGCTGATCCAACCATGATAAAGCAGAACTATTGGATGACTGTGAATCTTGGCCTGCTGTATTTTGCAGGTTTCAAAATGTGCCATGTTGAAATCTGCAACTCTGAATCTTAGAATCAGGATTTATGTGAAACCTGCCTATCTATTAGGGGCAGAGCAGAGTTTAAACATCTCCCACAAGCCAGTTACATTACATATAATGCAATCAGTCAAAGAGATTTCAAAGGCAGAAGCTTTGAACCATCAATGCTTGCTAGAAATCACATATTTACACTGTATTGATATTCAAAAGTGATTGGTAGTATACTATAGCTAAACTCTTCCCAAGAAAAGTACCAATGTTATAACCTCATATTCTATATCTTCTATCAGAAAGCAACAAAACAAGATTTGTAGCCACTTCTGACCTTCACTGCCATTGCAACTTCTGAACGTAAAATTTCAAAATTCAAATACATCAACCAAGTTCGCGCCACAGTGCAAGCATATCGCACTCCATGTCATAATATTCTTCAGTTTCCCTCCAGTCCCCTAATACTATACCAAATCTACCTTCTTTCAACGAATCCTCTATCTGATCATCTATCCCCTTCAATGATTTCTCAATCCTACTTGTTTCACGTCCCAGTGATGGAAATCGTCCAACGAGTAACCTCCTGGAACAAGGCAATCGTCTTTGCACCCAGAAAAGCTCCATCTTAAAAATCACTTTAACCAATTGAAACATGATCGAATCAGGAAATGGTACTTTTAGATCATCATCATCGTCATCATAATAATCTGGAACATTTTCATCCTCCATCATCACTTCCTTCCCCCTGAACCCCCTTTCCACCATCTCCAAATCTTTCTTCGTCTTCAGTCGAATTTGTGCTGCAAGAAGTGTATCAAGAACCCTTGAAATCACCGTAGTGTTTTCTCCTCTGTCTACCACTCCCAATGCTTCATCAAACGACTGAAATTTTTGCCACATTTCTTTGGCTTTATGCTCTGACATTAAAAACATGAGATCAACAATTGCACGAGACACAACATACCCTGAATCAATTGCTCGAGCCTTTAGCATGTTAAGTCTCTCCAAATCATTACAGTTGTCCACCCATTCACGGAAACTCCTCTTTGGTTCTTTATCATAATTTTTGAAAACTTTGTCTTCACCTTTATGCAAAAATGCATAAATCTTTCCTTCCAGACCCTGAATCGTCTTATCCTTAATTTTTTTGGAAATTTCGTAGAGTTCATTTATGTTGCTCTCCACAGGTTTATAAATTGCTGCTTTATAATCCTTAAATTCTTCGTCGTCGTCTTCATCATCATCGTCTTCTTCCTTTTCTTTTACTCCTGTCTTGGGTTTCTTATCAGTGCGATTTTTTGCAATCACAATTCCTTTATTTGTAATCATAATCAATTTGCGTTTCTTTGAAGGCAAACGGGATGGTTCTTGCGGAGGTAACATGCTTATCGGAGAGGGTTCTTGCGGCGGCGGCGGTGACACTGTTGATGGCCTTTTTGGGTACTTGGGGGGTCTAAGGAGTTTCGGCAACGGGGGATCCGGGTGAATCTCATGCAAAATCCGCTGTTGAAGGCGAGTAACAATTCGCCTCTTCTCCTCATCAGAAAGAGAATAGGGTTGAGGAGGACCATTTTTGTGTGCTCTAAATCTGGCTTCATTGAGTGGCTTCTTTTTGGCACGTTGTGATCGTTTCTGCTGCAGAGATTTTAATGCTGTCAATAACTTTTGCTTAAGCACTTCAACAATTTCTGGGTCTGGTTTCTCATTCTTAGTTTTAGAGTCTTGATTTTCTTTTTCTGTCTTTGTGTTTGTCTTCATCGTCTTTTTGCTTCATTCTTGATCTTGATTTCTAAGGAATTGTTAAAGAACAGAAAAGAAAAAGAATTGAAAGAAATCAAGAAACATCGAAGTAGAAGAAGAAGAAAGTTTTAGAGCTTCTCTTGGTTTTGGGAGAGTGATATGGAGGCGCCAAGTAATGGAGTTTTGAAATTTTGTTGCTTTCTGTTATACTTATGGGTATAAAGAGAACTGTAGTTTCCGCTAACTGTTGCCGTCAAATTGGAGGCTGTTATCTTTAGGGGAGAATTAAAATTTTCTTTTTTTCCTTTCCTTTGAAGTACAAATCCACCATAATAATGCTTGAAATAAATGATTAGATACCACCGATATTTACATGAGATATGAAAAATAGAAATATTAATATGAAAAAAAGATTATTAATTAAAGTATCTATTTTTTAAATTGAAATATCTAAATAGTATAAATAAAAAAATAAAAATACCAATTCAGAAAAATGCTTACCAATTAAAAATATTTGTACATCATATAATTGAAAAAATAGAGACTTTAAAATAATAAGCTTGAAGGTTTAAGAGTTCAGGCTCAGTTGGTGCTCTAACCAAGTTTTTTTTTTTTTTTTTTTTTTTAAATCCAAGGCTTTAGTATAAGAAGCAAAATTCTGGGCCAACATCCTAACGTTAGTTGAATGATAATAATAATAATAATAATAATAATAATAAATGTGGTATATTAATAAAAATTACAAATAAGTAGAAAATTTAACAATAACTAGTAGTGTATAGTCTTCTAAATGAGTTGTTCTGCGTTTTGGATTTAAGGGCATTTTGCAAATGAAATAGAGAATTGCATGCCTTTTCTAAATTAGGGATATGTGTATAATCTTACGAAGAAACAAGATTTACAAAGACTCAATGCATTTGAATTCAACTAAACAAATTTTTAGTGTATTCATCCAAAAAAAAAATTATTATGTGGGAGAAAGTAAAAAACAAAATTCTGATTTAGGCAAATATATTTTAATTTCAAACAAGTTTTTGACAACATAAAAATTAATGAAACATGAAATATATCGTAGATAGATAGATATATATTATTATATGGGCTTTCTATTCTGTGGTGAAAGGAGTCAAATAACCAAATTAACCCTATCGGGAGATGGCAAATCCCACATCGACAAGTCACAAAACATATGAGCGGTTTTTAAGTGAGGAAGTGAGACCCACGTGGCACGACCTTACTTGAACAGGATCTGTTCTATAGGCTCGTACCTCTGTGTCCTTTAGCACGAAGGAGACAGGAACCCTCGTCTGGAAGATGAAAGAAGACCGTGCGACCAGAGCGTGATTAACGGCGGCGTTCGGGCCTTCGGAGCTGTAGAGGATCGTTCTCAGCCTTTAGCGGCTGGGGTGGTTGTGCGGTTGTCTGACAGACTCATTTTTTTTCTTTTTTTTTTTCTCCTCCTTCATTTGTTAAAAGAAAGATCGCAAACCAAAACAATTGTCTGCTATCAAAGCAATTACAACAAGACTAATAACCATCAATTCTAACCATTTCTCACCTTGACTGGCACTGGGATATTCTGTGACAAATATGCCTTTTCCTCTTGGACCAAGGCAATCGTTTATAACCCCAGAAAAGCTCCAACTGAAAAATGCCTTCAAGCAACTTAAACATAATCGAATCAAGAAATGATTCCTTCAGATCATCGTCGTCATCAGCAGAAGCAGCACTTTGTAGTTGAGCTCGCACTTCCTGGGTCACTATATCAATCTAGCCAAAGTTAAAGCTGTAATGATCCTATGCATGCGCCATGATCAACCACCTTGAGTAACAACATAGACAAGTAGAACATAGCTTAAACATTCTCCCACATCCAAATTCCGTCATGGTTGTTTGCCCGATGGATTGAAATGCATGAATCACCAGTTTAGTATCATGTGCTGATTCACAGATGACAATATTTAAACCAACAAAGGGACAAGGAGCCATATGTAGATTCAGTATAATCTGATACAACACAGAAATGTTACGTAAAAATGAACAAGAACTACTCTGTTTTATGGAGATCCAAGCTTGGAGATTAGGCATATATTACATTGCCAACATAGGTGTCAGGCAAATACAACTCCACCATCTAGAACAGAAATCTCAACAAGAACAAGCACAATATTCCAACACAATATTTAACAAAATAACCTTTAAGATTAGAAGCATCCCCGTAAATAATAAATTAGGAGTTTCCTCTCCTCAATTACAAGTAGATAAACTATTAATTAACCAAAGTTAGAAGCCTTGATAAGTAGCATCAGAACTAGAGTATCTCCAGTTCAACCGACTCGGGTAGTTGGGACCGCAACTTGTGAGCACGAATTCTAGAGAAGTCAGAGTACTTGTACCCATTGGGATTGATTATTATTCTCACAGGTGACCCAACATCAACATATTTACCGAAGCATGTAACAAGATCAGTATCAAAAGGATTACCCCTAAATCCAACGATTTCTACCTCCCGCAGGCATTGATGCTTTGAACGAGTAGTGAAAGCCTCCAGTGTTGGAAGACGGGTGAGCCACCAGTCAAAAAGGTAGTGCGAGGGTTCCTTCTCCGATGGCAATCGCACCGATGCTCTGATCAAAGAAGGAGAAGCTTCCATCAAGCGGAGGCAACACAGATAGCCTTCTTCGATATCATGGAATACGTTTGGCTTTGTTACCAGTAATTGCTTGAGATTTTTAAATATAGGAATGCTCTCAAAGGAGCTATATAGATAGTCCATGTCCAATATAAGCGATTCCAGCTGAGAAACAATGCTGGAGTAAGAACATATCTGACGTACAAAACTCTCAATAGCCCTAAATCCAATGGATACCTCAGCAAGACAAGGGACATCCTTAAAACACAGAGCTGTCTTTTCCCCAACATAGCCGAAGGATATCAGATTTGGTGCAGAGATTTCCATGGACTGGATGCGACCATTACAGCTGAAATGAAGGTGCTTTAGCTTTAGGGACGGACCACAGACTCTGATAAGAGACCCGTGACAACGAGCATTGCTAACGTATAGCTCTTCAAGTGGAGAATTAGATAACAGAGACTCAATCGATTGGGCACATATATCTACAAACTCCAAGTGCAGAAAAGTCACAGAGCCCAAGCTTGAAGAACCAATTGAGTATCGCATAGAATGTGCACAGAGTACATATCTTAAGTTTAACCAAAGACTAATAACCCTTTTTTCAGAAATAATTTTAAACAAAGTTTCAACTTCATCTTCAGTGGTAGTTCGATCGACATCGTCGAGACAAATCTTGAGTTCATGAATAGTAGGAGCACGATGAAGCTTCAAGATTTTAGCTACAACGTCGTCGACAAATCTTGGGCTATTTTTTCCCTTCTTGTTCTTATAAGTTGAGGCACGAAAGTGAAAAATAGCTGGAGCAGGAGAAGACGTCCACAGGTATTTCCATTTAGGTGAGACGAGACTGGTTCTCACAGCTTCTTTTAACGTCATAAACGATAGAACTTTAGATATAAGGTCATCTGGCAATCTTGTGACAAAATCTTCAGAGTAGTGTGTGCTCCAAATCCAAGAAACGGCTTCAAAATCAAGTAGCGGATGTTGCTGCTGCTTCCACTTCTTGTTATTCTTTCTTTGAACTGGAATAATGGTCCTCGAATCAATCAAGGACCTTGAAGATGATTGCACCATCACACCCTCTATTAATCAGAATACGGCAATACACAATTGAAAATAGCCGGCTAGGAAGCAAATCAAATCGAGATAGACAAAACGCAATTGAAAATAGCCAGCGGCTAGGAAACGAATCAAATCGTGATAGACACAACAATGGTACCGAACACGATGGCTGATGGCTGATGGCTGATGGCTGCCGGCTGGTTTGGTTTGCTTACCTTAACTTTCTATCTATATATATAGACATAGGATTCAAGAATGACTCCATCACCATAGCGGACAAGGATTTGCTTTGGCAGAATGCAAAGTTTCAACCCTAAACTTTTCATGATTGGCCTTTTAAACGCTACAACTTTAATTTTATCCATATAACCTCTAAATTTTTATTTTAAACCTATTAAACCTCTAAAAGAATACTTTTGGGCTAAAATAGCAATTTGTCCTTTGAATCTTGACGTGATAGTCAATTAGTTTATAAACTAAAATTTTAGTCAATTTGTCACTAACTTGACAAATTTGATCTATTAGTCTAAATTAAATTTTCAAAAAAGTTCAATTTACTCCAGTTATATATATATACTAGTAAACAACCATGTGTTTCACACGTGAATAAAAAATTTATTTGATTCGTGATATATAGTAAATAAACAATTAAACATAATAATAATAATAATAATATTATTATTATTATTATTATCAAATAAAAGTTTTAAAAATAATAACAATGTTATTTATATATATAACAATTTAAAATTAACTTATTATAGTTATAATTCGTTAAAATTTTTATAAAAACTTTTATTTAAAATAATTAATGATATAATATTATATCCATATTTTTATAATTAATTTTTCTCTACTCTAGAATTGATTTCATAAAAAAAAAATACTACGGAGTATGATCATAATTAATCATAAAATAATAAAATTTTTTAGACTTGTTACTATTTATATAAAAAGCAATAAATTAATTATAAGGTTTATAATTACAATATTTTCATATATATTATTGTTATTATAATAAGTTTTCTTTAGTTCAAAAAATATTGAAGCAATAATATTTTCTTTATTCTTGTATTTGATGACAGGAAACTCAATTAACCTGAAAGAGTGTAATCAACCTCGCAACGAAGGGCATATTTATTGATTGGCTGTCAAGAAAGAAATAATCAAAAAATATAATTTAAAAAATAATCACCTATCATTAATGATTGCAGCACTTCTCCAACCACCATTCTTTGTTTTGAAAATTGGGTTAATATGAACCACAATACCTAGAAAATATGCAAAAGAAAATATATAATATAAATAAAATAAATCCTTAAATGTATATCAACATTATGATTACAATATTAACTAATATGATCATACCATATAATTTTTTTTCTTTTCTTCTATTTCTTCTCTTCCTTCAATAGCACTAAAAGAGCTAAAATTATAAGATAAAATATGTGGAGATATCTTTATGTTATGCTTTGTGACTATTGTATTTAAATTAAAATTTAGTTCAAATTTATCATGGAAATTGAGAAAAGAGGGATTAATTTTTTTAACTAAACCATTGCGAATAGTATAAGTTTTTCCTATTTGAAAACAATCTTCAAACTTTTCAAATGCATTGCCTCCATATTAAAGCAGTAATTTTGATCCCCTAAAAAACAAACATAATTATATTAGTTAAATTTTCAAATTTCAACACAAAAAAGTAAAGTAACTGTAAACGGCGGGGTTTAGCGCGCGCCCAAATGTTTGGCGACCACGGCACTGTGCGGGTTCAGGGCCTGCTAGGAAATACAAAATGGGCTTGTGGCCCATATCGGAGATGGAGTCGCCACCCGGATGAAAGCCGGGACACACTATACAGCAACTGGATTCCACGGAGGTTTCCAGAAGCCGTCATCAGATATCGGGTTCGGAAACTGGGTATGGGCTTTTGGAATGCCCACCCAACCTTACGATTGGCCTCCGTTTGTGTTTTGTGTTTTATTACCTTTAATTATAAAATTATCTCCTTATTTACATGCAAATTACAATTTCCTCCAAACAATAGTCAAATTTTACAATTAAGTCCAAATTTGCACATTAGTCTAATTTCATGCTTTTTTACCTTGCACTTGTTACAATTAAATAAAATAAATATTACAAACATTCATTCAAAACAAATGGGGGAAGGGATTAAGGATTACAATTCTTTGTACAATTAAAACATAATAAAATAAAATAAATAAAT
>CATIWK010078453.1:0-16059 GCA_949634005.1 Mallotus japonicus
GACCGCGCGCTCTTCCCAATTTTCCCGCGTTTTTTTTCCCTCTCTTAAGCTCTGACTTTTTTAGTTATAAACACCAGAAAATCAACCCTTAACGTTTCTTTAATCTCTCTTCTTCCTGGAAACGATCGTTCTCTGAAATCAGGTAAACATAAAATTGCACTCAATCTGTTTGATATTATGCCTGAATCAGCGTTTAACTGCTCTTTTTTTTTTTTTTTTTTTTTAAGTTAGGGTTTATGGATACTTCAAGGCCTGCGATTTTTGTGAACGGAGCTTTGCTACCGATGCATGTACGAAAGAGAGTCCGTACAGTGATACAAGTTACTGGATCTGATCGTGGAGCTGTGATCGGAAAATCAACCGATGATCATCAGATTACTGTGAAAGGGACTCCACCACCATCCACCCCTCTTTCGAATTTTGTTGAAATTATTGGGATTGCTGATACTGACAAATCTATCCAAGCTGAAACTTGGACCAATTTTGGTGACAATTTCGGTAATTTCTATTTGTGGGCTTCTAATGTTTAATGTGTTCATGAAACTAGTTTCTTTTACATATGCAAATTCGCGTCTTAACTTCTTCTGATTGCTGTGTTTATATTGTTTGGGTCATTTCAAAATGCGGACTTTGTGGTGTCTCTGTTGTTGGGTTGAAGTTAATTTCAAGTTACAACCATTTTTTTCTTAGATTTGCTTTTTTTTTTTTCAAGGTTTTAACATGAACCTTCTATGGCAGATACATCTTCCTACAACCAGCTCTGTCAGCTTGCAAATGGTGAATATCAGCCTTTGTTCCTCTAAGGTGTGTTAAGAGGCTTATTTGCAGTGAAGTCTTTTTAGGTGGTTCTTTGACACCAGGTAGTACAAGTTTACAAATTTAGACACTAGTAGTTTTTTGTTCCTTTTTTGAATGTTTGCTTGAGCCAATGTTTTGGTCTTTTGAGTAAACAATCATCAAGGTTTAGTTGAGTCTTAGAGCTTATGTTTTGCTCTTGCAACAATTATGGATAGACCAGCTGAATACTGGTTTCTGGTACCTTTATTGTTTTGTAATGTTTAAAGAATGCTGAGAAGTTTGATTGTAAAAAATAGTCATGGTTTGTTCATAGATGCATATTTAACTAAGAACTTGGATTCATTACTGCCTTCAAACATTTCTGATGCTGGATTGCAATGAACTTGTTTCACACCTCTCAATGTATGGCTTATTGAACAGCAGAAACATATTGAGTCCTTTAATATCAACATTACATGACTTTGTTGCAAAGCTATGTCCAGCTCTCCATTTTCAACCAAAATAGTAAGCAAAAATTCTGGTATACAAAGTTACAAATTTATTAAGTTTCTCAGCCAGCATTTTCAAAATTCAAATATTAAGTTTTGAAAAGGAAAAAAAAAACTGTTAAGCTTTACTTTCAGATTCAGAGAAAGGCATTAATTTAAGATAAACTTGGCTTGCATTACAACAACAAAACCTAGCTGTACGAAATGCACTGATAACTATTCTCAAAAAAAGAAAAAAAAAAAAAAAAGCACTGATAACCTCTATCTATTCCTTGGAGAAAGACATTAATTTAAGATGAGCTTGGCTTACATTACAGCAACAAAACCTAACAATCAGCTGTACTAATGCATCACTAACCATCTAAACGGTTAAAGATTCTGGTTCCACTCAACTGTAGTAATGTTCTTCGCCTGACTGAAGCACAAAAAGTAGGAAAGTTGCCAAAAAAAAATAAAATCATTTCTACCATTCCTAATGTTGTTTCTCTGTGGACATTAAATGCCTATGTAGATAGGAGATATCACTACAGATTGAACTGCGAAGAGGGTAATGGTAAACTGAGTTCCTGATATTTATTCCCTTTAGTCTGGCTTGCAAGAAAGTTACCTGGAAAGCATAAATTATAAACATCAATGCAGGAAAAACTGAATGTTTCATATAATAAAACTTGACAGAGTAAAAATGAATGCACTAACCTTTTGTACAAGACATTCAAATCTTCTCTCAGCCCTGGACTTTCAAAGAACATATCACCACATTCATTTACATCAACTGTTTTCACGCCAAAGTCATGGTCTCTACAATTTTCATTCCATTCAAACCACATCTTTGAAATCACCTCCTTCCTTGCACAGGTGAGGTAGTCTTCCTGCTCAGGAGAATCAGCAGCAACCAATCTATATGTATACACCTTCTTCATTTGCCCTGGCCGGAATGCACGCCCAATTGCTTGACGGGTTACTGATGGGTTAAGATGGACATCCAATACTAAAATACGGGATGCACCTACCAAAGAAATCCCTTCTCCACATGCTTTGATTGATCCGAAGAAGACTTTGGCACTTGGGGAACCATTGAAATGTTCCATGCACTGCTCTCTTTGTTCAGTGTTTGAGTCACCGGTAATCATAAAAAGTTCCTTTCCAGGACTCCAACCCTTCACCTTCATTGATAATCTCTCCAATAGTTTTAGAGGCAATAGATACTGACTGAAAACTAGCAGTTTCTCACCAGAAGATTCACATAATCTAAGTAAATTGAGAAAAAACTTTGTTTTCACTCCCTCCCTCACATCAAACTTTTCTAACATAGCATCCATCTTCTTATCATCAATATTTGAACCTTTTTCTCCTGTTGTAAAACACATCTGGGAAAAATTTTTGAGCTGCGGGTGCATATACACAACACTTCCCAATGATAGTCTCTTGAACTTGTCCAACTTCCTTAACTTCTGAACTTCATCTTTCTGTCTGGCACTGAGATTGAGTACAACAGTGAAATCAACAAGCCCAGGAAGCTCATCAAGGAAATCCCCTTTGTAGTAATGAAGGACTTTGCTGGTCATCTCACGGAGATCTTGTATCACAGCCCTTTTCCTTTTGAAATCTTCATCCTTTTGGAGTGTGTACTCCACTGAGTCAAAAAAAGCTGAATCTGCACCATGTTTTAAGTGCTTCCTCACACTTGATATTTGTACCCTGCCCATTATGCGATTAACAATCATTCTTGAACCTTTTAACTTCAGAAACTGTGGGCGAACAAGATTCAAAATATTGAAAACCTCCTTTACGTGGTTTTGATAAAGGGTGCCTGAAAGTACCACTTTCCGAGGGGTTTGGACTTTTGAAAGTGATTGAAGTACATCCGTCTCCTCATTTCTTGGAGTGTGACCTTCATCCAAAATAAGAATAGTAGGGATCTTTAGCAGTATATTTTGACATTCAGCTGCCACCTTACTGCTTCCATGGTCGCAAACTATAACAGAAAACTGCTTATAACCCAAAAACAAGATGCTCCTTTCTTTTACCCATCTTCTCAACACATCCAACTGCTGAGATCGGTTCTCTGCTTTTGAAGTGTAAAAATCAAGCAATGGAATATCCTCCACCTGCCATATCTGAAACTCTTTTTTCCAAGTAGCCAAAATTCCTTTAGGCAGCACCACCAATGGTCTGGCACTGGGATACTTGGCTAGAAAACTCTGTATAAAACTTATGATCATGAACGTCTTTCCAGAACCAGGAGCATGGGCCAAGATGCAACCCCCTGGGTTGTCCACCACTAGATTGCTACAAAGAAAATTAAAGCCTTCTACTTGGTGGGGTTTCATTTTTTTCTTATGCCTTGGATGAGCAGCAATTTCAGTCACCATCAAATCAGAAGATTTAATTCCAACTGGAATTGCATCAACTGACTCTTTGCTACTAGTATTTTTAGGCTCATAAAAATACGTTCGAGTACTCCTTCTCTGGAACATAAGGAAAATAAACCAAAGGCAATAATTAGATGTCTAAAAAGAAATTTCAGCATCATCCAACTTTCTGTAACAAAATAAAAATGTGTTTCATTTATGTAGCTATACAACAGGAAGCCACTCAAAACTAAATATACTTCTGCTTATAAAAACAGCCTCACCTTCTTTTTCCTTGATATGTAATACATCTACATCTTAAAGTGTCTACAGAGTCATGATTCACTATATAAATATCTATTTTCCCCCATCTTTATCATTTGAAAGTAAACATTAATATGAAGTAGATTCACAAAAGAACTCCCGTACCTTAAAATATTGAAATTCAAATATGGTGTCAATGCTTCTCTGAATTACTCCACAAATGCGACATACATAGCCAAGATCATCTTTCAAGACAAACGAATGATCACACTCTCCATCGTCCTCTGCACATTCATAAGTGGCAGGATCCGCAGCAGAGTCCTAGCAAAAACAGCTTAAAACTGAGCTAACCATAAAAGAAAATATGAGACAGGTAGAACGTTTAGCATAGTTTAAGCAAAATGGCTTGGCCATCTAGGGAAAAAAAAAATCCCAACTCCCTGCACAGTGGTAAATGAATAGCACCTAGGAGCTTAAACAAGATAAGCACGCCCACCAAGAATTGTTTATAAATAATTTGGCAAATGATCCAGAGTAATAACATAGAAAGAAGATACAGATATGACAACAAGACTCCTATTAGTCTGTTACTATTTAAACAGTAAATGCCAACAAAAATACCTTGGAACACTCTAATGCAAATGTCATCTCCTTCCAAATATCAACCAAACCATCATCTTCAACATCAATTTGACAATTATCTTCTATGAACAAATCATTTTCCAAATCAGTACATGCACTTCCATTAATTTTAGCCGAATCCACATCTTCAGAATTAGTTTCCTGAGAATCTTCTTTGATCACCACATGATTTTCTTCGACAGCATCTGCACTTTCATCTACCCGGAAATTGGTTTTATCAGGTGAGCCCTCAACAGAATCCCTTAAAGCTTTGCCTTTTTTGCTGTCCCTAACTTGAACACCATCCTCAAAGACAATTTTGGTCAAACCATCATCTTCCATTTCAACTTGATGAGTATCATCTTTCATCACCATATGATTTTCCGTGCCAGCATGTGCACTTTCATCTCCCTGGACATTGGTTTTATCAGGTAAACCCTCAACAGAATCCCCTAAATCTTTGCCTCTTATGCTGTCCCTAACTTGAACACCATCATCAGTAACAATTTTGGCTAAAGCATCATCTTCCACATCAACTTGATGAGTGTCTTCTTTTATCACCATATGATTTTCTGTGCCAGCATCTGCACTTTCATCTACCTGGATACTGGTTTTATCAGGTGAACCCTCAACAGAATCCCTTAAAGTTTTGCCTCTTTTGCTGTCCCTAACTTGAACACCATCCTCAGTAACAATTTTGGCCAAATCATCATCTTCCACATCAACTTGATGAGTATCTTCTTTCATCACCATATGATTTTCCATGCCAGCATATGCACCTTCATCTACCTGGATATTGCTTTTATCAGGTAAACCCTCGACAGAATCACCTAAAGCTTTGCCTCTTTTGCTGTCCCTAACTTGAACACCAGCCTTACTAGCAATTTTTGCCAAACCATCATCTTTTACATCAACTTGATGAGTATCTTCTTTTATCACCATATGACTTTCTATACCAGCATAGGTTACTTCTTCCTGGATACTGCATTTAGCAAGTGAAATCGTAACATCTTCCATGCAAGAATATGGGCCTTCATATACCTGGATATTGCATTCAACAAAAGAACCCCCAGTGAAACCGCTTGAAGCTTCACTGTCCTTCACTTGACTCTTGGTACCGGTGTATCCACTTTTATCCACATGGACATCATAATCAGCAGAGGAAATTCTAGCTTCATCTTTTGGATGTTTTACCTCTGGACAATCCTTTACCTGAAAACAGCCATCACATTAATCAATTTTCTAACTGAACGTGGCTAATATGCATGTCATTCTAATTTATCATTAGCATCTGGATTCATTTCTGTAGTCCACTTTTTTAGCTGCATATTACTAACGCACAAATGAGAGAAAAAGAAAACTTACAGTTAAATCCTTTATTGAAAGTTCATGGGCATGTCCACCCAAGGCATCATTCTGATACAGATGAGAATGCTTCTGATATCCACTGTCTTCTTCATCTGAATCGAGGATTATCACAGGCAAATCAGTTGCTATGACATGATCTTGAGAACAGCCATCTTCCAAATTATTGACTTCAATATTACTTTTCGCCAAATCATCATCTTCAACATAAATTTGATGAGAATCTTCTTTTATGACTGTATGACATTTCATGTCAGAATGTGCACCTTCATCAGCCTGGATATCGCATTTAGTTGTAACCTTTTTATTGTCTCCGATTTGTGTGTCATTTTCAATTTCATTTTCCACAAAATTATCATCTTCAACATCAATTTGATGATAATCTTCTTTTATGGTCAGATCATTTTCCATCAAGTCATATGAACTTAAATCGACCACAATCTTGCATTTACCAGGCAAAACCCCAGAAGCATCCCTTGGATCTGTAGCCTTTTCACTGTCTCCAACTTGAATATCACTTTCCACTCTAGAAGATCCACTTTCATCTACCTGGATATGGCATTTAGCTAGTGAACCCCCAAGATCATCCCTTGGAGCTTTGACCTTTTCACTCTCCACAATTTTCATATCATTCTTTGTAGCAGTGTATGCATTTTCATCCACTTGGACATCGTAATTAGCTGGGGAACTTCCAGCTTTCCTTGGTGCTTGAACCTCTTGACAATTCTCTACCTGAATATAGTCATAAAACTAACTAATCAATCTGCAGTTCTGCACTATGAACATAAAAGTGAGCATGCCAGTCTAGTTAAACAGCATCTGGATTCATATCGGTGTTCCTCTACTAAAGCTGCATAGGTTTCAATTCTATGACTGCATGAAATATTGAACAGTAAACTTACAGTTAAATCCTCCATTGAAAGCTTGTGGGCAGTATGCAGATGAGAATGCTTCTGATATTCACTGTCTTCATCCGAATCAAGGATTATCACAGGTATATCAACTGCTGTAACATGTCCTTGAGGACTATCATCTTCCAAATTGATAAAATCACACTGCAGCACACTGGTTATCTTCTGATTCACCAGCCTCTTCTTTTTGACATCTAAACGCATAACTGGAATTGAAGAATTCATTTGAGAACAAAGTTCTAGCAGATGTGAGTGTGACTTCCTTCGAGCACGAAGAACTTCTATTTCTTCTGCCACACTGCCAAACTCACTTTTATCAAACAGCACATTAGAGATAGCAGATGTCTCTGATGTTTTCTGTAGCTTCATTTTACGAGGATCATGAGCATTTACAGAAGGGGCTGTAGCACTAGAGTCATCTTCTTCACTAAGAAATTTCTTTCTTTTATATTTTCTGGAACACAAATCTGTTTCCGGTATAAAAATAATGATGAAACACCAGATAAATAACCAGATTTGGAAACAAATGAAGACAATCGAATATTACAGAATAAAACTACAGATAGACCAAATAATTTCTCCTAATTCTTAACAACAAAACTCAGAGAGAACAAGTTGTAACATTTATGTGCATATACATATGTCACCAAAAAGAATATTGAACATGAACAGAAAATCTATAACAAGCAACATGACAACAAATATCACATATCAAAGCAACTTAAATGACAAAATTTAATGAGTGAAAAGAGAGAATAACAATACTTAAAAAAAAAAAAACAATCTATGTGCATTCAAACACCATTTCCTGATGCTTAAAATTGGGCAGTACCAAGAGCTTAATTTTGTGCATAGATGCAAAACTTTATTCGAGTATAGACTTACAAAAGGGAATCCCAATCTGTTGACTTCCTTAAAACTCAATACTTGACCAATACAAGAACAGCAACAACATAAACACAAGCCTGCTTTGAAAATGATAATACTAATATGCACAGAAAAATAAAATTAAGTACATAAATTAAAATGCATCTGCTGTAACCTTCTATAAATGTTGCAATCATTTTCTTACTCCATTTTTCCAATTGCATTCTGAAGCTTCATGTTACCATTAACCTTAAATAACCACACTGTATTAGTACTAGCACATCTAAAGAAAATAATTGTTTGTGCATATTCTCAGCTTAGTAGTAGGTGCATATCTCAACTTAGACAAAGACCCAAGTTCAAGTTTTCACTCTCCTTCTTTGTGAAAAAGAAGAGAAAAAAAAGGACAATAAATTTAAGAAGAAAATTCATAAAATTTCATCTTGGGCATTCTGATATAATCCTTTGCCAGGAACATTTCTTTTTCAACGGATTGCTTCAGAGAGAACTTTCAAACAAAGAACAATTCCACAACTATAATAGGTTGATAATCCATCTCCATTCAAATGCAAAGAGATTGCTTATTAAGAGATTGCTTCAGAGACAACAATATTATTTTTCCTTGACCAAACAATAATAGGTTAATAATCCATCTCCATTTTCACAGTTTTTAGACTTTCAAACAGCAATTATAATATAATAAAATAAAAGTTGATTTTTAGTCAGTGCTTGCATACCCCAACATGAATAAACAATTCAAATACAATAAAAAAGGGAAACTTTTCAGATTTCAACATATAAAGACAAAGGAATGAACATCAACAATTGTACAAGTAACATTCACATTTATTTTCCTCCAAGGTGACATCCACCCAATTTATCGTGAAAAGAAATTTAAAATTTTCAACCAAAACAGAGTTTTCAAGCCACAACAAAATCGCTCAATCTAAAAACTCAAAGCAAATATCTGAAATTAAGATAATAAGCAAACACTAAACAACCCATCTCCAAGTTTCAATTTTTTTTTTTTTTTTTGACTTTCAAACAGCAATTAAAAGAAAGAATAAAAGAATACACATTGATTTTGACTAAATGCTTGCATAACAAGTACAAACAATTCACACACAAGAAAGAATGAAATCTTTTTAACATATCAGCACTCTGTTCAAAAACAAAACTTGTAAAGACCAAAGGAAAAGACACCAACAAACAGGTAGATACATTGTAACATATGTATAAATAAATATATACATGCATACATTTTCCTTCATGAGGAGACCCCTACTCAACTTTGAAAGTTTTGAAACTTTTCAACCAAAACAAAGTTTCATATATAAAAGAATCACTCAATCTAAATGCTTAAAAAACCAAAATTCTGATAATGGGTTTTACTCTTCCCAACATCTCCAGCAATAAGGATAATCAAAGCAAACAAATTTGATAATGAGTAGGAAAAAGTTCTCAACTTTTGCATACGATAAAAAATAAGTGGGTCTTTTAGCAGCTAATTTGAAAGACAAAAAAGAATAAAACTTTAAATGCAAGCAAGTGTTCTTAATGGGTATACCCGGCTTGGAACGAAGTGAGCTACCAGAATCGATCTTTGGCTCCATATTCTCTGAAAATGCAGAGACAAAGATGGACCCAAGAGAATGAAATGGCTGCTCGAGAGTCACTATGTTTTACAAAACTTTAAACTTTTTTTTTTTTTTTTTTTGGGGGTGTATAGTAACAAACAGTGTAGGTACAGCACGTCGGATTGGCTTGAAATTAGAAATGGTTTGTAATTGAAAATGGCAAACGAAGAGATTTTTTTAAAATAGTTTTTTTTTTATATATAAAGAGGCATTCGAGGAAAATTCTAGGGTGATTTTAGTTTTTATTTATTTTATTTTCATTTTATTCTTATCATCATAGGATGAGAATATATTGAATCATTCAACGGTGATTATGGATAAAGTAAGATTTACTTTGTAAAAAATAAAATAAATCATAGGCTACACTCTTTTTTAATATCCCAAAAACAAATAATCAAAATAATTTAAAATTTTTAATTTCTTGTTTTGGCATCAAATTCTTCTTGAGGAAGTAGTTAAGGGTAACTCTTTTTTAAGGACATTCTGAGATATATAGTTCAAATTTTATTGTGCAGTCCATCAATGAAAAAAATAACAGACTTATATAAGTATATTTTTAATTTATTACAATATTCTATGAATTATAAGCAATATTGCTAATAATAATAATAATAATTTTGTTTCCTACAAGTAGTTCAAATGGTAAAAAATGTAGACATTCAGTTGATGAAAGCACGGTATGAACCCCATCTCCCCCTCTCTCCCCCTATGGTGTTGGAAATTAATCGTTTTGTACTAATTGTTCAAAAAATAATTTTTTATTGAAATAGTAAAAATCACCATAAAATATATATTTTTAAATATTATAAAGTTTAGAAAAGTTATTTTAGTATATAAATTGATATTTAGATATGATAAATTTATCTTTCCTTTATTGGAAGCTCTTAGTCTAATCGTATTTATAAGACAATCACTATTTTTATGGCAATGTGATAGTTAGATTTAATATATTTAAATAATTTTAATGTGATTTGCAGATGCTAGTGAATGCTATTAAGGCTTTTGCTGATGATTTATCGCCAGTAGGTTTGCTTATTAAGGATTGTAGGAGGTTACTTAGTCAACTGAATAATTATCAGTTGTACTTTGTTAGAAGGTCAGCGAACTCGGTTGCTCATGTAATAGCTAGAGCAGCTGCTTCTATGTCTGATCAAGGGGAGTGGATTGATTGCTTTCCTCCTTTTATTACTGATACTGTGTATTTTGATTTGGTTTAATGCGTTCCAGTTTTATTTCAAAAAAAAATAATAATAATTTTAATTGAATCTAAATATCGACATTATAATTATACATTTTGAGATGTTCTTACCTTTATAAAAAAGAAAGACAAAAATTTTATTTAAGTGATCTCCCTCTAATTTAAACATCAACATTAGAATTATATATTATGAAATGTTCGTACTTTGATCAAATAAGGCAGTAATCCTATGAATGGTACTATTATAGCCTAAAAGAATATGTTTAAGTCTTTTTCACTGCAATATAAACACAGACGTTACAATTGTACATTAAAAGTAAATGAGACAATCATTCTATAAATGGTCATATAATTAATAGTATGTTTAAATCATGTTGCTCAAATATGAATAATTATATATTATGAGAAACTAGCATCTTAATCAAATAAGGCAACAACCTTATTAATGGTAATCTGATATCCTTTTTTTTTTTTTTTATAACAGTAATCTGATATCCTAATATAGTATGATTAAGCTATCTCATGTCATTATGAATATCGACATTATTATATAGGGTGGAGATTTTTCACTCCTTTTATTTTTTGAAATTTTAGGTTACATAATTACCCTTTGTTTAGAATTTTTATTTTTTTCATTAATTACTATTCTTAAACTATACTCTTTTTAATTTTTTTTATCTAGATTTACTATTTAATGTTTCAAATTATAAAACTACTGGTACTTGAGCTTACATCATTTTTTTTTGCATTAAAAAAATTAGTATATTTAATTATTTTTTTATAAGAATTCTTTACTTTTTAATTTGTTTAGTCAATTATAAAACTTGCACCAATTATAAAAAAATAACAATCTTTTTTTCACTTTTTATTTTTATTTTTTAATATCATACACATTATTTTATTTTTATTTGTTTTATCATAATGTTTTAAAAAAATAATATAAAAACAAATTACATTATTAAAAAAATATATTATAAAAATTTAATGAAAATTCATCATAAGTAACAACACTATTATATAAATTATGAGAAGCTCATACCTAATAAAACAAGGTAATCACTAATCACACTATTAATGATAATGTGATAGCCTCATTGATAACTCCGAATCGTATCCTTGTCTTGTGGAACCTGCATCGACAAGGAAGCCGGGTGAAAGGGCGGGGTTTCCTCCATAGACACTCCGAAGATTAAGTCAGTATCGTATAGAGGAAAATATAATAAAGCAAATAGAGTAGAGTAAAGGATGTAGAATGATTATATGATGGAATGATGGCATGATGTCTTGATGGAGAGTATGAGAATATTAGAAGATGTGTGAATGTTGAATGAATGATCTCTCCCCCATATGAGATGTATTTATAGAGAAGGATTAGATATAAACCTCTTATGAATATAATTCCTTAGTCTAGTAGGATAACCCTTGATTAGGAGAGAATAGACTTCCTTATTAGCTTTCTTCTTCTCCAAGCATTCTTCCTCTTTAGGGATTATAACCCTTATTAGAATAGAATACTGATTATGGGGTATCAATACTTACCACCAACTTAGATAAATAAGTTGAATTAAAAAAAAACTTCACTTAAAACAATTTTATTGCATCCAAAAATTTGTTTGTTTTGGTTATCTTTCTAGTCTTGTTCCTTTTAGAAAAAAATAAAAGGAAAACATCATTGTTATAAAATAATCAAAAAACAAGGCCATGAGAAATAAAGCTTAGAGATTGTAACGTCCAACAGAAACAGACTGACGAAGAAATGACCTCCCTTGCAAGGAGATGAGCAACTTGATTTGCAGGCTTACGATTAGAACTAAATTCAACATTTCTAAATAAAATCATATATAATCAAACCAAACTGAGATAAGTCTAAATCTAATTGGCCATTATTTATTCCTTAAATTACTAAGAAAGCATTAACCATCAGTCTCTACAATAACTTAATCTGCCTGTAAGTCTTTTAACCAAAGAGCTTAACAAAAGCAAAAAGCCTCTGCTAACTTCATATTGAAACACCCTATTTGCATTAAAGTTCTAGCTTGAATATAATTCCTCCAGCTAGCCCCTTAAGACAATACCAAATTCCATAATCCCAAAAGCAAGCAACATCTACATTACACTTTATCCAACCACGCAAAGGCTTTTTGAAAACAAAAATGGGATAGGGTAATGATAGATGTAGTGGGGTGCGACACCAACAACATGTCGTGGCTCGCTAAAATTTGCAAATAAACTTTTGTTTTTGGCACTTTTTTTTACAAAATATTTGAGAAATTTTTTTATAATTTTGGAGGAGCCATGCATTGTTGGTATCATGCCCCGCTACGTCAATAATTACCGAACAGGATACTACCTATCTTGACAAGTGGACATCTTACCACTGCTTCAAAAATATTTATGGCATATTGAACAATTTGTAACAGAACCGAGTAACATTTTTCAAACTAAGTCATTTTGCCTCTTCCACATTGCTAGAATATAGACCAGATCACTCATAATAAGTCAATTCGAATCCATTTCATAATTAATTAAATTAGTTTTAATGAAAAAGAATATTAAATGAATGAGTGGTAACTACTAATAGTAGCTACCAATTAAGTTGTGAATATAAGAAAGGATTCCAAATTGTGTGATTCCTTTTAGACTAGCAATTAATACTAAGTTCTTCGATTTTCAGAATTTTTTGATAGGATAAATTCATAAAAAAAAAAAAAATTAACTCTTTATTGTCAATTTATTTTTCATTGGTATCAAATCTTTTTAACTTGCATTCTAGTATGAAAATATAATTAAAACTTAAAAAATTTATAAAGAATTAATTCTATCATGTTTATGCATGTTTATGTGGCATGTTTATACTTGTTCATGTGGTCCGCCATGTAAAATTTATTTTATGTTAGCTTTATCATAACATAATGAAAGTAGATATTGTAAGCTTTAATTCGATATAGAGATCACACATTGTGGTTAACAAATGAATAAGTTATGAGTTTGTAAAGTTTATTAATTAACACTCAGTTTAAAATTTTCTCTAAACAGTAGCATATTGACTACTTTGGAATTCTAATATTTAAAATATTTTCAACATAATATTTAAAATATTCTAAGACATGAGATTGAATATATATATACATTCCAGATTTTAACTAAGAGTTAAACAGTGGTTAATTGGCATACTTTAAATATGAATATGTTAAATTATAGAAACTTTAAGGTTATGATTTTAAATTAAATGACAGTATGCAAGTTGTTTAACATATTGAATTGTATAACATAGTGAATAAATGAGAAAATTTGAGAGTTACAATCTCTTAAAGTTGGCAACTTAAAACTAAAATTTTTTTTTAAAGGTTGAAGATAAGGCTCAAAAAAATTATTAATTTAATTTTTTTTTTTTGCTTTAATCAAGATTTTAAACATGGACCTCCCTCATGTCAAGCTATGTTCTTGCCATTTTCTAAGTGTAGTTTTTTAATAAATAAACTAGAATATTTTATACTTAAAAATTTATTTGAATAAATAAAAATTTCTTGAATTTATTATTTTTAAATATTAGTTACTTAGTACAATTAATTATTTTTACAAAAGTTTTTGGTGTGATTAAAATTTATATACTATTTTTATCAATTAATATTTTTAATAAATTTATAACACTTAGGGTGCATTTGGATCGGGGTTAAAAAAGGGTAAATGTTACTCCTGTAATGCATTAACCTCTTTTAACCCTGTTTGGCAAATTTTAGAAGATTAAGGTTAACTGTTAACCCCCTTAATAGTTAACCCCATTTATATGTATTTTTTTTAACCTAGTTGGGGTAGGTTAAAGACCTCTAAAAAAAAATTTTGTTGAAAAATACATATTTTTCATTGTTCTATCATTTTATGCTTATTTATAAATTATTCATCTTCTCAATTTTTTACATTAATAAAATATAAATCAAATTTATAAAAAAAATATATAAATCAATTTATTTTTTATGGTGGTTTTATTATTTCGATTTTAATTTTAACAAGTAATTTTTTTTATTTTATTCTTTATTAATTATATTCTATAATATTTGTATTATTTTTTATGTGTAAAAATGTATAAACATATTATGTAACTTTATCTTTATGAATTTTTTCTAATAATTTTTAATTATTTAATATTTTAAAAATTAATTTTATTGTTTATGAAAAATTTATTAATTTATTTATGTTATTTTAATTATTTCGTATATATCAACAGTCTTTTTTAAAAAATCAATTACACAACTTATGCATTACCCTTTATTTACCAAACAGGGTAAAACTATTACACTTGTAACTGTTACTCCCTTAATAATTATGCCTGTAACGGTTACATCCATTTCTTTAACCCCGATCCAAACGCACCCTTAGTGTGATTAATTAATATGGTACTTGTTCAAATTTTTTTGTATTTATTACAAAAAATTATGACTCGTCTTCATAGAAAATGTTGTGTGATGAGAACATGTACACATGAAGAAAAAATTGAGAAAATGATTAAGAACTTAAAAAAAAAAAACGCAAATGGATCGTAATCTTAATCCTTATGCTTTGATAAATTACATTGCTGATGTGTATTCAAGAGTCCAATAAAATTGTTTAGAAAGGTGGTTTAATAAGACTATAATAAGTACATAGCTCTATGATCCATTTTGTCTAAAATTTTCCATAAGTAGATTCTTGACTTTCTCTAAGACTAAAATAAGAATCAGAGAATATAAATCAGTTGTGAGAATTTATACTTGAAAATTTATTATATGGAGCAAGCAATATCAAGTGTTACAGTAATGGTTAAAACTATGTAGCAGGAGGCAAATTAAGCCAAATTTCAATATGACATCTAACCACAGTTGTGTGTTGTCAAAGGACTTTTGTAATACGCATTTTAGTTGTATTCCTATTCATTTTCAATGGATGTAATTAATTTAATTTTAGTTCTTAAACTCAGTTATATAAATATTTTTTCTTAGTGAATTGCAATTTTTTATGTCGTATCTTAATTTCTTTGTAAAATTTACTAAAAATTGAGGGAAATCAATGATAAATTACCTAAATAATTAATATGATAATGATATGGAACCTCCAAGAATAAGCTTGAGAACCCCTTTATGTATTCAAATCTCCCAAAACATTAACTTGAAAACCCCAATAGTCAATTCAGCAACAACCCCTAAGAAAGGTTAGAAATCAGATTACTTAGATGATCAAAGAATTAGAATAAAGAAAACTTGTTTCTGAATTCCAATTTCGAAACACTCCACAAGAAGATGATCAATCTACTTGAATGTTCCTTAAAGTATGTATTCTACTCAAGAACACAAAGATAAAAGCAAATGACTTTTAGGTTTCTAAAACTTCAAAATCTGTCCTCCAAAAATCATCCAAGGCGTATATATATATATATATAGCCTTTACAAGGTTTTCCTTAATGAGTAAGGAAACTAATAAAACCCTAAATAAAATAGGAAATTAACTAATGGGCTTTTAAAAGGAAATTCGTCCAACCCCTTATTTAACATAATTTAACCCAAATAACAATGCTTAATAACTCTC
>CATIWK010078474.1:0-13708 GCA_949634005.1 Mallotus japonicus
CCGCCACCATCACCACCACACCTCCACCTCCACCTCCACCACCAACCTCCTCCTCCACCTCCACTGACCTCCACCACCACCACCACCTCCTCCTCCACCACCACCACCACCACCACCACCTCCACCACCATTACAGTCTCATGACTTTAAATTGAAATTAATTAATTATGCATGATTTAATTTTTTTTATAAAATAAATAAATTTCAAATTAAACATTATTATATGAATCACAATAATTATTATTATATTTAAAAAATTATTATAATAAATTTCATAAAAAAATTATAAGAATAAATAAAAAATAACAAACAAATTATTTTTTTTTCATCTATTTTCTATTTGAAAAATGATAAACTAGAAAACAAGGAAAAGGAAAAGAAAACTGGGAAAAGAAAATAAAAAATATTTTCCAAAACTAAATAGCCCTAGCTTTTCAAAAAAAATTCAGATCTATATCTCTATTTTGTACCCAAAAAAATTGTGAGAATCTACTTGAAATGTATTATATTCCCATAGTTATATTTACATGATGATGCATACTTCAAATATTTCACACCTAACTAAAAAACAGGACACACATAATTAATAATTTTAAAATTAGTTGATACGAAGTTGTCTTTATTTCAGTCCCTACATTTTAAATTAGAACTATAATATATGCAATTATGTTAAATAAATTGTTAAAAGATTTTTCCGTCTTTGTGGTTCTATATATTATGATAATAGAATTTTAAGGGGCGTTTGATTTAACTAATTGAGATTTTTTCTCAATCAACGACAATTAAAGTGTGTAAACCTCCAAAATCAGTAGCTAATAAATTTTGTTTATTAAAAATAGCTATGGATTTGATAAACTCTATTTTAGAGCTTTTGTTTTTCGTCAGTTAATAGTTGATTTGTATTTATTTTTTATTTAGACTATTTTACCTCTATTAAAAATAACTAATAATAAATAACTACATTTAAATTAAATGTACGTAATTAATATTTTACAGTTCGTGGTTAAAAAAATATTATTTAAAGTATAATTAATAATTAAATAATTATAATATTTATACCTATAATTATTTTTTAAAAAATTATACAATAATTTATATTTTAAAATTAATTTTAAAATAATTTTTATTAATTATTTTAATAATATATAAATCAAAGACAATAAATTATTATTTATTATTTTTAAATAATTTACATAATTAAAAAATATTATATGAAATATATAAATTATATTTACTAATAAATTATATCCTTAATAGTCATTTGACATACTAACAACAACAACTAATAAAATTTTATCATGGCAGTTTATATTTATCAGCTAACAGCTATCAGTTATCTACTATTTACAATCGTTGTCAACTATTAGCTATCAACTGTTATAAACAGTTGAACTAAATAGACCCTTAAAAAAAAGTTCATATATATGTGATATAAATTCAACCCCTAAAAGTAGCCAAGAATGTTTCATTTAATAAAATAATAATTAAAATTAAAAA
Source organism: Mallotus japonicus (assembly GCA_949634005.1). Taxonomy (NCBI): domain Eukaryota; kingdom Viridiplantae; phylum Streptophyta; class Magnoliopsida; order Malpighiales; family Euphorbiaceae; genus Mallotus; species Mallotus japonicus. The sequence continues at coordinate 1,498 of CATIWK010078474.1, forward strand.
TAATTACAAAATTTTTAAAGAAAAAAAGATGAAATCAAACTTGTAAAATTACTTAAATCGAAACATACATTTACCATTAGATTAAATTTTCGAGTAAAATATTACTTCAATTAAAGAAAAGTTATTTTGTTGATTACAAGGGGATGGTGGATCCATCTCATGTCACAAAACCTAATTTTATAATTCAAATATCGAGATTCGAATGTTGTTTCAAAATTAATTTTGAAAAATAAATGGGATAAAGATATTTGTAGGCGGCGGGGTTTAGCATGCGTCTAAGTGTTTGACGACTACGGCACTATGTGAGCTCATTATCGGGCTCTCGTTGCAGGCCGATCAAACCGAGGATGTCTACAATATTTTTAGTGTCTAAACTTTTTAAAATTTAACAATTTAATGTTTCAACTATTTTTTATAACAATTAAGTGTTACAATCTATAAAAAAATTAACAATAAAGTGTTTATAGCAGTTATATAGAAAAAATGACCATATTATCCATGACAATGACTTAAATTTATCTTTTTTACCAAAAAACAATTATATTTTTTTTTATAAATCATGATAAATTTACAAAATATATATTTATCAAAATAATCAGTTTCTTCTTTAAGAGGAATTGAAGAGTTTTTTTCTTTTTTTAGTTTTATCGAGATAAATATATTTAAACCACTAATTTTATAATACTAAAACTGTAATTTCATTAAATTTATTAAAAATGGTAAACTAAATATAAATAAAGTGAAAAAAAGAAAAAAATAATTGAAAATTTTTAATTTTACATTTTCATTAACTAAAAACTTTGTAAATGATGATAGCTAAATTTGTACCTCTAAATATTTTTTTTTTTTATTAATTGAAAATAATTATGAGTCAAATTATAAATAAATAAAAATAAAAATTATTTTTAATAAAATTATTTTTATTTAAAATTATTATTATTATTATTATTTGAGTTTAGGTAATAAAGTCTTTTGGTTCTAGAATAGTGTATTTTTGAAAGGCAACTTGTTGATGACCTACTATATACACTTTATTGTTATTTTTTTACAGATTTCTACATTTAATTGTAATAAAAAAAAAATTAAAATAATAAATTGTCAAATTTTAAAAAGTTCAAACACTAAAATTGTCTTTATCTCAAAAAGAAAATAATTCTTTTAGCCACTGCACTGTGTGATAAAAGAGGTCTTTGGGCTTATTGGGCTCCCTTCACGTGGCCCGACACTATAAATATCTAAACGCCACTTCAATTCAAATTCCTAAGTTGCACCTGGTGATTGATAACGGTGCTCTTAATTTGGAGGGAAAATCCATCCATTTCTTCGAAGGATCTCCAATGGCGCTATCATCTGCGTTTCGAGAGAGGCTAGAGCACATGGAACACACCAGAAATCAACGCCTCTCTCTTCTTCAGGTAACTGCTAATCAATCATCCAATCCATTCTGTCTGCTTAATTGGTTACCGAGAATATGAAACTACTCTAATTGCAGGCAGAGAAAGAATTGCAAGCAAGCAAGTTACAGATTCTAGCGTCAAAGTTAGTTGATATTCGTTCAATGGAGCAACGGTGTTTGGTTCTTGATCGTAACATTGCTTCTCAAAACTTTAAAATCTTAGCTCTAAGATCCGAAATTCAGAAGCTCGATGCCAAATTCCAAGAGAATTCTCATCAACTGAGGTATTGATTTTTTATTAAGTTTTATTATGCTTGAAGAAACAGATCTGTGTTTTGATTTTGGATTGGATTGGTAGGATTTTGAAGAGTGAAGTAGAGGAGCTGCAGGAAGAAGAGAAAACGAAGGAGAGGTTTTACGAGCTTAAACGCAACGAAATGGAAGCGTTTAGAGAAAGCGTGGAGGAATTTGTTCTGGATACCAAAATGCAAGTGAATAAACTGAGGAATCAAGTGAATGAGGTAAAAAAATCACATCTAAATTCTGAGAATGTGATTTGGGGATTGTGCGTGTGCGTGAGTACACTGACTGAAATGATAAGTAGTACTCTTGATTGTGTTTGTTGATGCTTGCAATGGTGTTGCTGGTGAAGATCAAATGGTCCTTAGTTTGATTTTTGTTTCAGCTGAAATCAACATTCAAAGAACTCCAAGGCAAGAATGGGTATTTGAGTAATTCTGATATAGCTGCAGAAGAGATGAAGAAGTCAGAACTCCTTACTGTGAAGGAGAACTTGGACGAAAGTTTGACTTCCAATTACCAAATAAGATCACAGTTGCAAAAACAGCTTCAGAGTATATTGAACTGACAACACCAAGATAAGAGAAAACTACCCCAGTTCACTGCAAGTGAAAGGAAGTAGGCTTCCTTTTCCTTTCAGAGATTGTATCGTAATGCACTGGGAACTGTATCAGATTTGTTTTTCTTTCTTTTTTTTTTTTTTTTTGAACAACTGTTTTTCTTTCTTTTGGTAAATGTAGCTTTTGAGGTTTTAGATGGGCAATGCGGGAACCAATAATGAGACTTTAATTATGTTACAATTTTATAGCTTTACATAATTTTTATTTTCAATAAATGTAAAATAAAGAGGTTTTTTCATAAATGCCCTAAAAACTTACCCTATAAACTAAAATACACCAACTTTTTTTTATTGCACTCGTGTTACCTGCGTAACTTTTATTTACGCGATTGCACCTTTTCTGCAACAGGACGTCTTCTTCATCTCTGTTTTCTTTTTTTTTTGGGTTCTTCAACTCTGTTTTTCTTTTTTTTTTGGTTTCTCTTAAATCAACTCAAATCTGATCTAAATTTCACGTCTATTTACATGAATGTAGTTGTATCTTGATTTGAATTTGACAATCATTTTCACGTCCTTGATTGGGATGCCATCATCTTCCTCCTTCTTTCTTCTGGCGATTTGAGTGTTGAGACTTTGATGCTTCCGGAATTGGATAGATTTGGAGAGGTTTTTGAAGGGTTTGGAAGGAGATTCTGAGGTCGTCCTATAGGCATGGCGAGAATTTGAATTGGGTTAGGGATAAAGGGTCTAAAGACATTGAGTGGGTGTGAGTCAAGCACGAGTAGCATTGTTTCGTTTGCCCAGTGCGGCTTTGTGCAGCTCGCTCAGGAGTCAGGAGTGGGCAGGCCAGACAAATTTATTTTACAGGTTAGAACAAGCAAAACAAAGAAAACGGAGTAGTTTCAAGAGGCTTTGGTAGACTAATTGGGCGTGATAAAATAATGAGATTTGGACTGCTACAAACATAACACAAGAGGCACAGACCAGGTTTCTAATAACTTCTTCTACTCCTCCATTAATCATTATATTATAAATAACGTTCATGTAAAAGAAAAAAAGATAGATGAAAATTAGCCTATAACTGTTGATAGCAATTGCTGCTTGCTTTAGTTTCAATGGAAAATCAACTTTTCCCAACATGCATGCCAACAATAAACACCAAAAAATATAAAAAGGAAACATGAATTTGATTGAAAAGATTTGACCCATTTACATATTATACAAGAGAACAAAATTGACCCAAGTAAACATAGAAAATCTTCTTCTGCACCCAAAAAAAAAGTCAAGTTTTACAGCTGTTTTCTGTTCTTAAATATAAAAATTAGTCTGATTATGTGGTGCCATAATTTCAAATAATAGGGCGACTGCTTTTGAATTCCTACTCTATGCTTTCATCACAAGTATCTAAGAACAACAATCTTCAGCTTGTGCTTTGGACGCGGAGGCTTTCTATTTCAATGAAGATCACCAAGTCTAGCGAGTCTATAGGACATCAGGGCGCATTAAAACAATAAGACAGTTCCATGCGTCGATACACATCTTTTTTGTCTTCTTCCATTTCATCTATTTGATCCCTGCATAAAATCATAAATGTATAAATTAGACGATGATCAAGAAATGTTTTCCTCGACAACACAATAAGGCTCTTCATGTTAACTATTCTATCTAATTAATTTAAATTGAATTAAATGAAGGTCGTAAGGCAAATAAAATGCACCAAACGTCTATTTTTAAATAAGCACATCAATTTTGAATTTTTATTTTGGAAAATTTAAATTTTTTTGTCATTTAAACCATTAAATATTAGTTATTTTTAAAAAAAATCATATTTTTTTAATCTTTTTTCTTACTTCTTTCTTCTTTGACTTGAAAGGTTAGGGCTAGAAGGAGAAGAGGGTGGGAAAGAATCTATGATGCAGTAAAAAACTAAAACAAAAAAAAAATATTGCATGACAGAACTAAAAATCTCATATACATTATTCAAAAAAAAAAAAAACTAAAACAGAAAAAATGAATCAGAAACCAAAAATAAATTAAAAAGATACAAAAAAATGAATCAGAAACTAAAAATGAACTAAAAGGATACAAAAATGAATCGGAAACTAAAAATATATAAAAAAAAATTCAAAGAAAATTAAAATATTATCTCTCCTTATATACTATGGAATATTTGGACATAAAATAAAGATTGCATAAATACAACAAACATACAAAAAAGAAACTCTGTGCAACTACATTGCCATTAATAAAACAAAAATGCATCAGAAACCAAAAAAAAAAAAAACCAAATTGATACCAAAATAAAAAAGTATCAGAAACTTAAAAAAAAACTAAAACGATACCAAATTATAAACACAACATAAAAACGGTAGCATCAATATAATAACTCAAGTTCAGCTATGGAATATTTGGACATAAAATAAAGATTGCATTAATACAACAAACATACAAAAAAAAATTCTGCGATACAACTACATTGCCATTAATAAGATAAAAAAGTATCAAAAACCAAAAAGATACCAAATTATGAAAAGGTATCAGAAAAAAAAAAACCAAAACGATACCAAATTATAAACACGACATAAAGTGGCGGCATCCTCTTACGACACAACAACACCAAAAAAACTTAAAAACATATTCATTTATTTAAAATTTTTCTATTACAATAATTACAACTCTCTTCACTCCAGAGAAAATGCTTAGCTTTAAGTTATGGTATAAAAATAAAAATAAAAAACATATTGTATTTCAGCATGAAATGTCAAAAAACTTGTGAAATAAAATCCCAAAAAATATATATTGGCTGATGCTTCATTAATATACAAAGATGAAAAAAATAAGAAAAAAATGAAAAAATAAAAATTTTGAAACAAGATGAAAAAAAAATAACAAAAAATGATAAAGAGAAATTAAAAATAAAAAAGAAAGGAAGGAGGAAAGAGTAAAAATAAAAAATAATAAGGAAAAAAAGATAAAAAAAATAATAAAGAGAAGAAAAAAATTAAAAAAAAAAGAAGGAGGAAAGAATAAATATGAAAAAAGAAAAAATAAGGAAAAAGGAAAAAATTTTAAAAACAGAGAAAAATGAATAAAGAAAGAAAAAATAAAGAGAATAAAAATAAAAAAGAAAGAAAAAATAAAAATAAAAGGAAAAATAAAGTAAAAGGAAGAATGGTGTATTTCTGTAAATAAAAGTGACATTCCTGTAATTAAAAAGTGGTCAAATAAGTAATAAACAAAAACTTGAGGTATTTTAGTTAATATTTTAGAAAGTGTATATTTGTGTAAATATCTCTATTTGAAATTTGTAGATTTAAACCCATTAATTAAAAGCTCACACATAATAAGTAGACTTAGCCCATTTAATTAAAAATTGATGTAGACTAGGCTCAATTTTAGGGAATAGATGTTTGAATTTATGCGTTTTTATTTGCTTTTTCATATAATCAGTGCCTTTTGTGTTGCTATGAATTTTGGGTTTAAATGAAATTGTATGTAATTAGAATAATATAACATTAATTAACAAGATAAATTCAAAGAAAATGAGACTAAAAAAAGTTAGTATTCTGTACCCATAATTCTCTCGGTATGGTGCTAACTCTTTTTTAGAGAATCAAGTTACCACATTAAAAGTTGTCCCAATTATTACCTTGGGTGGAGACTCCACATCTCCGTGCCACATCTTTGTGATGGTGGTTATGTGTTTCTTAGAGTCCTAAACTCAAACAATGTTGTGGTTGCAAAATATTTTAGCGCCAATATTTTGCATAGTTAAACTTAATTTAGGCACAAAAACCATAAAATTCATCGATGGATCAACGAAGGATTAGTTTGTCGTTGAATTTTAGGGTTAAATCGCACCCTCCTCTTTTGTTTCAAAAATTAGAAACAAAAACCCTTCATTTTCGGGCCACCTCTTGCCTCCCACTAGTCCAACTTCATCCTCTTACCAGTCCAACGCCACTAGTAGTTCTCTCCCAGGCCTCAATACTTTCACCAACTTGAGCAATGTTTCTTCCTCTCCTCCACCCATGTTTCTCCCCACTACTGCCATCATAAGCAATGCCCCAATCCAGCTCCCTCAGCTTTACCGCCGTCCACCACCTCACCCCGGCTGCCGTCCGCAGCCTCAACCCCAACTAAGTAAGTTATTTATATATAATCAATTTTAATGTGAAATGAATAAGAATTACAAATAATAAAAATAATTAAATTTGATTACATTAAAAATGAAAAATTATTATTTATATGATCGTGATATTAGTGGAATATATATATATATATATATATATATCAAAGATTTTTTATTATCTAAATTAATTGGGTTTGATTTATTCTCTTTTAAAACAGAATAGATTCGAGCAACAGATTTGGACATGAGAAAATCCTTCAGAGGAGGAAGAAATATTTATTTTACCATGATTTAGCTAAACCTTTTGTTTTGTAACTGTTACCATGTCCAAATCTGGTAATATATATATATCAAAGATTTTTTATTATCTAAATTAATTGGGTTTGATTTTTTCTCTTTTAAAACAGAATAGATTCGAGCAACAGATTTGGACATGAGAAAATCCTTCAGAGAAGGAAGAAATATTCATTTTACCATGATTTAGCTAAACCTTTGTTTTGTAATTGTTACCATATCTACATATAGAATGAGACCAGTTTGTACTTTTGAACATGTTTCCATTTAAACTTCTCTTACTAATGGTTAGAAGAACATCCATGTTGAATTTTTTAGTACAGTTATTATTATAGTTTACAATAGCGTATATAACTGTACTTGCTTTTAGTGAATGGTATATGGAAGGTTCGAATACTTGAATGTGATGTATCAGGTATAAATTGTGGTCCATTTGCCACTTTAAAGAAACTTCTCTCAACTATAAAATTGTTTGTTGCCAGCGTTTAGGTATATCTTCTTATAATGGTGCAATTTTTTTTTATTAAACTATTACCTTTCCTATTTTTTATTAATTATTTTTTTTCTTTTTTATAAGGATGAAGAGCCAGACAAGTAATTATAATTTTACATTTTATTAAATCATCTCTACAAAGATGAAGACTTGAGAATTAATGATCTCATTTTGTTGAGAATTTTTCTGTTTGGAAATGAAGACCACTTTCATCATAAGTTTAATCTTAAATGTTGAATTTTTAATGTATATTTTTTTTATATAAAAATTGGCAGCGCACAACATCAGAGGTGCACCATGGCATCCTAGCTAGGCTAGCACCCCAATAGCACCCACATCACATGCTGTACACAACCTAAATATTATTAAAAGGAAAATACTAGTCAATACAAAGAAGGCAAGAAATACAAAACCAAAAACAACAAGGACTAGCTAAACCGATAGTTGCTAAGACCCATTGCATCATTACGCATAAATACATTACACTCAAGAGGATAGGAGGACCACCAGGTAAGTTGATTCATACCAATACCCAACGAGGAGAGTCTATCCGCGACATGGTTGCCCTCGTGATAAACATGGCTCTCATGTACCTGTAAACGAGCAAGGGAAGAAAGGCATTCTTTCCACTGGAGACGAACAGACCAGGGCACAGCAGATGACCGATGACGTAACAGATTGACCACAAATGTTGAGTCACTTTCTATCCAGATTGGACAAGGCGGTAGAGAAGAGAGCCATTGAACTGCAAGAGTAACAGCAAGGAGTTCTGCTTTAAAGGCGAAGTGAACCCCTAAAGGAGCTGCGAAGGATACCAAGGCGCAGCCAAAAGAATCTCGGATAACCCCACCTGTGCCTGAAATGCCAGGGGATCCTCTTGCAACACCATCGGAATTGATTTTCAACCATCCTAGCGGTGGAGGAATCCAGGTGATCAGAAAAATAATAGGAGCAGGTTTCGCTATACTTGCAATAGTAAAACTTCTTAAAACAAGCAAATCAGAATAAAATTGGACATATGGCCAGCTTTAAAAATTTCTATCTCCTTTACTGCTGTACAAATAAAATGAATAGATGAAGAGATAGGGAGAAATTCTGAATGGTAAATCATTCGGAGATGAGCACGCCAAATAAAAGAAATGGTTGCAACAAAACTTGCCCTCCATAAAACATACAGTTGGGAAGAGAACTTAAGAGCCCAGGCCGATTTAAAAAGAGCAAGAAACCCATAAGAAAAATCAAATATAACATTGAAAAGGCTACGTAAAGAAGACCAAACAGTGAAAATATATGGGCATTTAGAAAAAACATGATCCAAGGTCTCCAAATGCATAGAGCATAAACGACATCTCGAAACCATGAGCAGTCCCTTGCTTTGTAAAACCTCATCTGTAGGTAATTTATTATACAAAGCTCTCCACACCACAAATGACCAAGAAGGAGGTAAATAATGATGCCATAAATCCTTGCCCCAAGCAACTTTGGGAGAAGAGTGACGAAGCAAATTATATACATCTTTGTAAGAGAGGAAACCATCCGAAGACCCATGAAAAACAAAATTATCATGAGGCAAATGCGAAGGTGTAACACTAAAAATATACGTGCAAATAGCAGGGAAAGCATTACGAAAATTTTGAGACAATCGCCAAGAACAATCATTCTTAAACACATCCTTAACTCTAGCATGGAGATAGGCACGCTTTAAAACTGGAATCCTAATAGAGTCAACAATTACATATCCCATCCAGTTATCATTCCAGAAAAATAGCTCATATGAGTTTCCAATTATCCATTGGCAATGGTGAGAAAGCTTGAAAAAACCATCTCAAATTGAAGGCCAAATGGAAGAATAAATATGACATGAGCGAGCTGACTTAGCATAAGTACGATATCTAGAACGAAGGAAAGCAAACACAAAAGCATCCTGGCAATGAACCTTTCAAGCAAGTTTACCAAGCATGGTAGAATTCAAAAGATGCAACCGCTTTAAACCAAGACCACCTTCCTCCTTGGGACAGCAACAATCATCCCATTTGACTGTGACCAATTTTTTACTAGAAATAGAACCCGTCCAAACAAAGTTGCGAATTGCTTTCTCTAAGTGACGAAGAAGTGACATTGGCCACTTATAAACCATAAAGGAATGAAGAAGAGAGCCATAAATCACTGAGGATACTAAGGCAACTCTACCAGCTATAGAGAGAGTTGTACCTTTCCAATCATCGAATTTAGATAAAACTTTATCAGCTAAAGGTTGCAACCATCTTCTTCTCGGCATACCCTTAAAAAGAGGAACACCCAGATAACAAAAAGGCAAGAACCCTTGCTTCATGCCAGAAAGAGAAGTAAGTATAAGTCGTCGAGAAGAAGAAACAGAATTCCCAAAATAAATTTTTGATTTCCGCCAATTAACACATTGCCCAGACATAATACTATACTCTTCAAACAATCGAGAAATGGCCTAAATATTGGCTTTAGAAGCTCTCCCAAAAATCAAAATATCATCTGCATAAAGCAAATGAGATGGGCATTGGATTCGACTACCACCAAACATAGGAACAAATTTTCGATTGAAAATCATTTGAAGAATTTTCCTATTTAAATAATCCTCATCAAGAAAAAAGAGAAGAGGCGAGAAAGGATCAACCTGACGTACTCCCCTAGAATATGAAAATAACCCTTTAATTCACCATTAACAGAAATAGAGAGATGAGCTGAATAAAGAATAGCAGAAATCCAACCACAGAACTTCTCTGACATGCCAAAACAATAAACAACTTCTAATAGAAAGGGCTATTCCAAAGAATCAAAAGCCTTGCGGATATCAATCTTAAGGGCCATATTGCCACCAAAACATTTAGTATCTAAAAGATTGACACCTTCAGAGGCAACAACAACACAACTCTCAATCTACCTTCCTTTAAGAAACCCAAACTGAGGAGGGGCAATTATATTCATGGCAACTAACGATAAACGGTCTGCAAGAATTTTAGTAATAATTTTATAAATGAAATTGCTCAAGACTATGGGCTGAAAATTCTCAACAGTGAAAATCTCAGAAGATTTGGGAGTAAGAGTCATAATGCTAGCATTCATACCATTTAAGAGTTGACCTGTATGAAAAAAATGTTGCACTGCTACACAAACATCCTTGCCAACAAAATTCCAACAATGTTTGAAGAAAACACTATTGAACCCATCTGGACCTGGAGCACTGTTCTGATCTATATCAAAAACAACAAGCTGAATATCTTTAAAAGAAGGGACCTGACAAAGCATATTGTTATTATCCTGTGTAACAAGCTTGGGAATCACTTGATGCACCTCTAATAAATCACCAATATGATTTGATGAAGAAAATAAGGAAGAAAAATAATCAACAATGTGATTATTAATAATAGCCTTATCTGTAACTAAGGAATCATCAATCATGAGACTATGTATACCCATTTGGGGACGACGTCTGAGCAATAAATTATGATAAAACCTGGAATTTTTATCATCATCCACCAACCAGAGAACACGGCTTTTTTCTTTAAGTAAAGATTCCTGATTTTTGAGATGTAAAGACAAAGCCTGATGAGCCGCTAATTCCCTTGAATGTAGAGTTTCAGAAAAACCTGAAACTTCAATTTCATTTTGAATAGAAAGTAAAGACTGCTTTGTAGAAGCGATGGCTAAATCCACATTACCAAAAACCTCTTTGTTCTAAGAACGGAGGAAACCACGTAGAAATTTCAGCTTTTGACGAATCACAAACATAGGATGACCTGAAACATCCAATGAATTCCAAAAGGAACAAACAGTAAAAATAAAATTCTCATGGGTCAACCACATAGAAAGAAACCGAAAAGGAATATGAGAAGCAGTGGTAACCTGATGAAAGCTCAAAATAATTGGATTATGGTCAGAATGATGGCGCACTAGAGCATGGCACTCAATAAACCTCCAATTTTCCAAAGAAATAGTATTGCAAAAAGCCCGATCAAGTCTAATATCAACACGGTTCTGACCCTTTCTATTATTTGTCCAAGTGTATAAAGAACCCTTAGTATCCAAACAAGTTAAATCTGACGAAGACATAGCTGAAATAAATTCAAAACATGAACGTTTAGAAGGGGGGCTACCTGTTTTCTCATGAGCACCAAAGCATGCATTAAAATCACCCAAAACAAACCAACTCTCTGAGCAGATAACACATTAGCATTAACATCAGTAATGAAACCGAAGAAGCAACTACAAATTGCACTGTTATCTATTGATCTGAGCTTGAAAATAAAGAAACATTACCCACACCAATTTTATTTGAAACCAAAAACCATAAAGAAGGAGTAGAAGAATCATTCCAAGCCATAAGAGACATATCCAAAGTCCTCCAAACAAATGCACTCATAGAATCAAAAGAAACTTTTGGTTCAGAAATACAGAGAAAATCAGGAGAGTGAAACATTAAATATATTATGTTATATTTTTATCTATTATTCGTTTTTATTATGGCTATTTTTTCATCCTGCAGTGAAACACAGGTTATTTTACTAGTATACTATAAAGTTGGATATGAAATTCACTGTTCATCTACAGTGAATTATGTACCCTTCAATTTGACATTATTTTCAGTTTTGCCATTTACCTCTTAAGGTAAACATCGTCGTTTTAGTTTAGTCTATGATTTTTTTCTAATACCTTTATGGAAACGATGCCATCTTATTATCTTCATCCTTTTGTTTTTTTATCTTTCTTTATTTTATTAAAAGAAAACTTTGCCCTTAATACCTAAAAACAATGGTGCCATTTTGTTGGTTTTTACGGTAATTTCAATTTAGATGAAAATTCTACTTTCCACTTTTCATTCATGCTCTTCATGTCGCCACTCCTTTCATTCCAGATTTCTCAAATGCTCTTGCTCTGTTCTTTATTAATTTTTTTGCTCTCTCAAATTTTTTCTTCCTTACATGTTGAAATGGAGATGTTCTTTTCCATCTTAGATCGATTTGTAGTGTTTTTTTTTTTCCTGTGATTTGATTTCTGCCTTTCAAG
>CATIWK010078482.1:0-11897 GCA_949634005.1 Mallotus japonicus
AAGGAAGGAGGAAAGAACAAATGAGGAAAAAATAAAAAATAAAATTTTTAAAAAAGAGAAAAATGAATAAAAAAGGAAAAAATAAAGGGAATAAAAATAAAAAAGAAAGAAAAAATAAAAATAAAAGGAAAAATAAGATAAAAGGAAGAATGGTGCATTTCAGTAAATAAAATGGATAAAAATGTAAATAAAATGGGTAAAATTAGTAAATAAAAAAAATTTAGATATTTTAGTAAATATTTTTTAAAAAGTGTCTATTTGTGTAAATATCTCAAAAAAATATCATTAATTAACTAAACAAACAGTACAGCACATTAAGAGGGCTAACATAGTGTAAAAGGCCATAAACACATACGAGGCTTGAACAAATTAATGGGCTAGCATTTTGGTAGAGCCCAAGAACATAAACTAGGGTTAGAACCCTAATTTGTTGTGGAGATGAGGAGTGCCCGACGGCAGCAGTAGCAGCAACCGCTGCAAGGTGTTGGATACCTTCAAAACATTTAGACTTAAAAAAAAAAAAAAAAAAGCAAATTTGCATAAGTACACTACCGAAGACTCAGCAAGTCAACCTATGTCATGTGCATGTGATTGAATGGTGCCAATTCAAAGAAGCTTCTCGGAAGGTGCATATGTATAATCACAATGACCGAACTGGGGCAGGCAGGGGCCGGGCCACTTGTGCCCTAACCAAAAAATATATAAAATTTCGTCCTGTAATATTTGTAAAAATTATATATTAGTCCTCAATTTGTTTTTTCAACCAGCACCTAAGAGGAGGGATTTGGGTAGTAAAATCGTATAAAATCTGCAATGTCCAACACTTTTGCTCAATTATTATTGTTATTATTTTTTTAGATTTTTTGTCAAATGAAATGATAAAGCTAGTATATGTATAGTAATTTTTTTTTTTGTCTATTTTGAGAAATATAATCACATAAGTTAGAATTCTGAGATGAAAGATAAAAGAATAAAACAACTTGGAATGATCTTTTTTTTTTTTTGTTTTGAACAAAGATAGAAGCATTTCATTCATATGAAGCCATCAGGCTTAACAGTACATCAAAGAGATCCATAGTTGTAAATCAGTACAAGATCAAGCAGGGATTGATAAAAGGTACAACCATGGATGTGGAGAAAGTTACCAGCTAAGCTGGCATGGGAAACCTATAGTTAAACCTGGATTAGGGATACTTCAAGCATGATTTAATTTCAGCAAATGCTGAAAATCTGCTCACCAGAAACTGTGAAGAAGTATCCCGGTATGTATTCCAGTATGATAGTACTATAGGCTCAATAAAAAGCTATATATGTATGCGTAGATGTATAAATACTAAACCATATAAAGAGCTATATCTACATGTAAAAGATATTATATATATATATATATATATATATATATATATATTTATATATATCTCCAGCGCCAAACGATGAGCCACATAGCGGAAGCTTTGTCACCGACACCAAAACTGCCTTTGAGGTAATGATGGCAGTCGAAGATTGTAGAAGCATCAAGGACGTTTGGTCACCGCCATAGTGTTGGCAGGCGGTTAAGCGAGCCACTGGAACCTGCGAAACCGGCATGGTTTGTCGGAGAATGGTAACCACACGAGGGCAGGCCTATTCTGTGTGGCTGATGGAGAGGGAGGACCAGATATGATTGTTCAGCGTTGACGTTAATAAGGCCTCTAAATATAGCGATGAGCCACTGAAAGAAGAGCAGATGAGTGGCTAGTAATCACGCCAGTCAGGTCCACCAGAACAAGAGAGCAGCGCCAGGCGGTGGTGTTAGACTTCCAACGCCTGATCCTGATCAATCCACCGGAGATTAATCCCGACAAACAATTCAGCAGAGCAACAAAGGAGCACCGATTAAGATCCAGTAGCCGTCGGTGAGATGCTAATAGCTCAACTGCTGTTGTAGGCACCGGAAGGAACGCAAAAGTGGGTCGATTTATGATGTTCTATGTACAAGCTGGACTGTCAATGGTCGGCCCAAAGCTTGATATCCACTAAAAAGTACACTAAAATATAATAAATTTACTAATATTAGCTTTTTATAAATTTTCATTTATACCATTTAACTAAACTTGAAGTTCCAATTAAATTTCATAATATATACACACACTAAAGAGTATATGAGGGACTCAATTATCATTTAACTAAATTTGAGATTGCGATTCAATTCTATAAAAATTTATAAAAAACATTATACAAGTAGGGCTGTAAACGAGCCGGGCCGAGCCGAGTTTTGGAGTGCTCGGGCTAGGCCCGGCCTAATGGATTAGTGTTCGAGCTCGGGCTCGAGCTCGGTATTTTTTGAAAATCAGAGCTCGGGCTCGAGCTCGGTATTTTTTAAAAATCAGAGTTCGAGCTCGGCTCGTGTCGAGCTTGAGCTTGTTCGCGAATAAGACTCGGATTGTGCTAGTTTAAATGCTCGTTTGGAAGCTCGTTTATGAGCTCGTTAATGGGCTCGTTTGTTAGATCCTTAAGGCGCTCGTTAAGGAGCTCGGGAATGAGCTCGATTGTCAAGCAAACAAATAAAAAAATAAAAATAAAAAGTAACAATAATCTGCCCTTATGTCTGTATCCATACAATATACATAAAACAATTAAAAATACCATTCAACTTATAATTTACAAATGAACAAGAAAACAGTAAACAATTTCTAGCAATTTGTCTTCAACAAAATATTTCAATCTTCTTGCTCTGTTGATCTTGCAAAATGACAATAATCAAAATCAAGAACAAACTATTTTAAGAACTAGAAAGCCAAACATATAAAAAATTGATAAATTTTAGTTGAGAAAATAAAAATATCAGTAGGTCTTACCAGCAGCATCAAGACCTACCATAAGAATTCTCATTTCTTTCTTGGCGAATGAAAGCCCCATCTTTTCGCCTCAGCTGCATTCATAATGCACAAAGTCATAAATCTCTTAACATAAACAATTATATTTGTGTTTACTATAGATCTGAAGATGTATTTCATCAAAAAGACAAGCAAAAACCTTCTCATTGAATGATTAAACCAAATAATTACAAATTCGTATAATGAAACAGAGAATAAACAAACAGATCGTAGATGAATCAGATCTATAGCGAACACAAAACGAAACAACGATAAAACGTTGAAAACAAAATGCAATCGAAATTAAACAGTCAGATCCAGATCTAAACATGCATATCCAGCAAAAATACGAAGCAAATCTAAACACAAACATGAAACAGAAGAGGAATAAATAAAAAACAGCGTTTAGATCAAATTAAACCCACATTTTGAATCAAACAACACCGTATAGTGACCAAGCACAACAGACAATAAACACAATCAAATAGAAAGTGAGGAGAAGAATGAGATACCTGCGCAAACAAAGAGAAAGTGACGAGAAGAGGAGTACTGATCTGAGCAAAGTGGTGAGCTTGGAGCTTGATAGACGAACAGAGGTGCCTAACAGACGTCTGAGCTTGGATCTAACAGCCGAACAAAGGAGATTGCAAGCTTGAAGCTAATAGAAGAAGGGAGGAGAAGAGGTTAAACGAATCTGTCAATCTGTCAACAGGTCGGGTGCTGAATCGCGCATGCAAAGTGTGACGAACATCAAAATTATGTAATTTGTTTAATATTAATCATTGATATTAATACTAATTTATGTTGTAAATATGTAATTTTTATTACAATTACCGATTTTTAATTATATTTACTTAACATTCATACTAATATACATCAAAATTATGTAATTTGTTTAATACTAATCTTTGATATTAATGCTAATTTATGTTATAAATATGTAATTTTTATTAAAATTACCAATTTTTAATTATATTTATTAAAATTAGTATTAATATACATTACAATTAAATGATACTAAAATTATATAAACAAGTATGTTTGCGAGCTTGTTCACGAACATCTTAAACGAGTCTGTTCGCAAGCTTATTCACGAACATCCTAAACGAGCATGTTCGCAAGCTTGTTCACGAGCCTGTTCATGAACATCATAAATGAGCCTGTTCGCAAGCTTGTTCACGAGCCTGTTCGCAAGCTTGTTCATGAACATATTAACAAGCCTGTTCGCGAGCCTTAACTAGCCGAGATTTGGGGTGTTTGAGCTCTGTTCGTTTATCTTCCGAGCCTTCAAATTTTGTTCGAGCTCTGTTCATTTAGCTTAATAAACGAGCTCGAACGAGCTTTTAACAAGCTGAGCTCCGAGCCGCTCTGTTCGTTTACACCCCTACCAACCACTTCTCATTCATTTTTATCTTTACCTAGTCTCTCTCCAATATCTACATCCCCTGGTCTTAATCTTATTACTGATATCTCCTCTTACAACCCGAATCACATATTACCTTCTCGCCAAATAATAACCCAACCCGAGACATCTCCACCTCGAACACATAACATGACCTTTCGACCAACAATAATGCAAAAATGGAATGCCTTTCCTATCTTAAATATCGTCCTATACTTCTGAACCCACAACCTTCATAAAAGCCAATAAACACAAATATTAGAAAGAGGCCATATGGGATGAGTTTAATGCTCTTCTTGAAACCAAAACCTGGACTTTAGTTCCCTGCCCATCCTCTCAAAACATCATTAGCAATAAATGGGTGTACCATATCAAACGTAACCCAACCAATTCTCTCTCTCGCTATAAAGTAAGATTGGTTGCTAAGGGCTATCATCAGCAAAGTGGCATCGACTTAACGGAGACTTTCAACCCGGTCATCAAGATGATAACTATTCAACTTATCTTGTCTCTTGTTGCCATGTATAATTAGCCTCTACAACAAATTGATGTCTCTAATGCATTCCTGCATAGTTTCATAGATGAACCAGTATACATGGAACAACCGCAGGGGTTAATTAATTCCACCAACACGGATTATGTCTGTATATTACAAAAATCTCTTTATGGCTTGTGCCAAGCACCAAGGGCTTAGTTTCATATACTCCAGCATTTTTTTTCATTCATTTGGTTTCACCAATTCACAAGCTGATCACTCTCTCTTTATTCAACGCACCGGTTTCGATGTCATTTCGCTACTGGTGTATGTCGACCACATCATTCTTACAAGTACCTTACCAAAAATTTTGCATGCTACTCTTTCGACTTTGAAAATTGAATTTCCAATCAAGGATATTGGTACTTTAACTTACTTCCTTGGTATTAAAGTTCAATGAAATCCTTCTGGTATCACTCTTAATCAAACTTACATTCAGGATCTTCAAAAATTAAGGCTCAATGATGCAAAAGGGTGTCTTACTCCTATGGCTACCTCCCCTCCACTTAGCAAATCTTTCAGTGCATCTTACTTTACCCTGTTCAATATTGCCAAGTAGTGTGTGCTCTCCAATATGCTACTTTAATAAGACCTAATATTGTGTTATCAATGAACAAGCTCTGCCAGTTCATCGGAAGATTTGCTAAAGATTTAGCCAGAAAGTACCTAATGTAGTTATCAACTCCATATAGAGTAAGTCGAAGATCAATTTTAAATCTAGTGGATGTCTCCCAATTTAAGTCTAAAGCTCAGGTTTTTAGCACTGAGTTAGAAATATTGGATATACCATTTATTAATGTTACTAAAATTAGAAAAATGATCAATAGGTCAAAAGGAGAATATAAGTACATCTATATTGGTTTAGTTTAAGTAGGACTAGTGCCTTTGTTCAAGCTTCTAGTGAGTAATCATGTGATAGCAGTAATCTTAGATAAAAGGTGGACAGAGTTTAAAGATTAGTTGATATCAAGAGTACAGACTAAACTACCAAATGGTCTAGTATGGTTTCAAACTTATCCAAACTATTTGATGGCCTTGAGTGATAAATATTTAGGAAATTCCTTGACATTAAGGATAAAGCCAACAAAAATGAATAAGATGAACACTTAGGCTAAATATTTTGTGTATTACACTAGAATAGTATTCAGACTTATAAACACTACCAATCCTGAAATGAGGAACATTTCTACAGAATTGTTCAAAGAAGGGTCAGATAACTACAAGTAATTCTATAAGAAAGAAATAACTCTTGTTGAGTTAAGCTGGAAAAAAAGTTGGATTCTTATAAAACCAGCAGAGACTTCTAGACAAATAGCATCTTCTCAAATCACCCAAAAAGGAAAAGACGTAATCCTCAATCTAGAAAAGCCTATAAGAGGTTTTAAAATCTCTGATCATGTGTTAAGAAGAACTATGTCCTTTAAGTTAACTTTTAATTCTAGCCCATAAGATCAACTCACAAGGGGATCTGTAAAAATTCCTATAACACCAATAGAGATTCCTAGAGCATCCTTAGAAATACCCAGATCCTTATCAAGAGAAGATGATAATCAATCATCAAGAACTTCAAGAATAATTAAGTATAAAGAAATTAGTCTGCCCATTTATGCAAAAGATAAGGAAAATCAATAAGAAAGTGTGAGGGTAATAAAAAATGTCACATTGACCCCTGAAATGGTAAAAGAAATCTAAAAAATTGCTTAACAAAAATCAATCCCCTTTCAAAAAAATTTTAATATAGTTTCACTTATTCCATGGTATCATAGAATATCTTTAGCCTCAATGATATAAGTTTTAGTACCTATATTTTATCAACATTCAACTTTGCAAGCTCTTATAATTATTCTTTAAATATGTTAATTAATACATGAGCAATAATTAGCAACGCAAGACCAAATGCACTTCCTGATGAATGATGACATCTATTGGTTGAACCCATGGTTTTACATGTGGCAGGAGGCAAAGTGAACCTTGTGACGCATAAAAGGTTCTTGTTATCATAAGTGGAAAAGAATTCACCATTAATAAGATATTAGCATTCATTAAATTCGATGCAGATATAATTTTGGGAAATACTTTCTTGAAAGGGCAAAAGGAAAACCTTCCTTTTGTATAAGATGAAACTTGTAAGTGTACAGACTCCAACCTAAAAAAATTAAAACTAAAATTAAAATTTGTGTTCTACCTAATCAAGTGTGGAACTATTGCATGTGAACCAGCATACAGAGTGTGAGCACAATGTGGTGAGTCATGGATGGATTGTCTGTTTTGATCGTTTGAATCAAATTAATCAAGAGTAAAGATTGAAAATTGGAATCTTTTAGGCTAACCTTATGAAAAGTATGACTATTGAGTCAAACACTTGCATCTTCTAAAATCCCTTTAGAAGAAATCATACCTACGGGTTGAGAAGAAAATTTAGAGATGAAAATCCAAAAAAGGTGAGTAATGCCTCTTGGTACGAAGAATTGTATGGAAAAACATAAGACATGATAGAAAAACCTATTATATGAAAAGCTAAGCTAGTGAAATTAAAGTGGAATAATTTATTAGTAAAGCTAGCTTATAACTTTAGTGATGATCCATTAAAGTTATAGGTTCTAAATGGTATAAAAGCCAAAATATAACTAAAAAAATTCAAAAACTATCATCTGAGCTAAGAATGTAGTGTATTTTAAAGGGATGATGGATGAATGTGATAAGCAAATTCTTGAATTTTTCAAAAAAAGGCTTGATTAGATATAGTATAAGCCCACATTCTAGTCCAGCCTTTATAGTTATTAACCATGCAGAGCAAGCAAGATAAAGAATGAATGTTTATAGACTATTGTTAGGTAAATCAAGTTATCAAAAATGATGGCTATAAGATTCCTATGGCAGGAGATGTAATAGATAGGTTAAGTCTTAAGAAACCTTTCATTTTTTTTTCTAAATTTAATCTAAAAAGTGGTTATTGCCTGGTAAAAATGGAGGCCAAAGGTACAAATTGGACCTCATATTTTACCCTAATTTCACATTAGATCCTTTCATTTTTTTTGAGTTAAATTGGAACTTCTACTTTGTAAATTTAGACCATATTGGACCTTTGGTGAGTACAATCAAATTCCGTAACTGTTTTTTAGTAAAATTAAATATTATAGATTAATAAAATATTAATTTTAATGGTTACTAACAAATACTTGGGACGAATTCAGAAGAAAACTTTCAATAAAAATCCTTAATATTAGAACGATGAGGACACTCCAACTATAATCTGAATAAAAGAAAAGATGAGAAATTTGCCATATTTGAATTTGCCATCAAATATAGATGAGTTGGTCTTGGATGTAGATGTTTCAGATAGGAGTTAGGGTACAGTGCCTAAAATTAAAGGGAGAAAACCTAAAGCTATATGTAAATATTGGTCTGGAACTTTTAAGAGTGTTGAACTAAACTATCCAATTCATGAAAAGAAAGTTTTAACTATGAAAAATGGGATTAAAGCATTTTATATATTTCAAGCACTAAAAGGGTTCGTTCTTAAGATAGATTCAAATTACATGAAAAGGTTTATGAATCTGAACTTCAAAGAGGTTAGGCAAACTAGACTTTTGAGGTTGAAAGAATGGTTTAATTATTATAAATTTGATATTGAATATATTCCATTTGATAAAAATGTAATAGTTGATTCTCTTTCTCATGAACTTTTTAATTTTACAGATTGACCCTATTTCCGAGAACAAACTATAATGGGTATGCAAAAGGTAAGGGCATTTAAGAAAACAGTGCCCTTAGAAACAGAATGAGAGCATATGCTTTGGTCCTATTAGGACGAAGAAGAAAATAAAGATACCAAAAGCTACTCTACTCTTTGTTAGTTATGTAAATAGGTTGATCATATCTCTACAGAATGCCCCAACAAAAAGGACACAACGAATTCAAAAGAATTGCTTAACTCTAACAGGGAGCGCGATAAAGAAAAGAGTATGAATACTCTGGTTCCTTCAAAGGAACAAAAGGAAAAATTCTTGGTTTAAAATGATGAATGATGGGAAATAAAAACTAAAGCTTTGGATTATAGAGCTGTAGTAGCTTTAAATTTTGGATTAACCGAAGAAGAAGCTGAGAAAATCATAAAAGACAGAATAAGAGAAGACCAAAAGGAGTACGAACAAGTTTTATTGTAGCAAAAAAGTTCTAAAGTGACAAATGAAGAAGAAGATCTTTTCATGATCTTCTTGAAGATGAACTTGAATTAAAAGATTCTGAGGAAGAATCTAGAGATATTAATCTTAGGGGAATTTTAGAATTACTAGAAAATCTTAAGGATAAACATTTCTAGAATTACTAAAAAATCTTAAGGATAAACAATCTTGGTATTATTGTGAAAACTTTGATAGTTTTGGTCTTTTTAAAGATAGTTTTATAATATGTACAGGATTAAAAGGAGGTCTTCAAAAGAAATACTACTTGCAAATGGCACATTTTATGGAATCAACCACTAAGTACATCTAGTGTTTAGAAAAGTGAGTTGGGATCTACTTGGCAAATGAAGAAGGTTTTCTTGAAGAAATTTTTGAGGAAATAACTTCTTGAAAGCCTGAAACAAAATCTACCTTTTGATGTCATATGCACCATTCAGAAGAAGATCATTGATTGAATAGATCACTCTTTATAAAAGCGTTCTATGTTACATTCCTATATCCATTGGTAATCATATGGAAGGCCTAGTCTGCAAATAAAAATAAATATGGTGGTGAGAAGTTTAAAAATTTCAAAAGCAAAATTAACATCAATTCTAGAAGTAGATTTAGACAGTCCACTTTAGTATTCCCAAGAATTGTGCAAGAAGCTCTCAATATGATAAAAAAAAAATCTAGACGTATGTCATTTTATAAGATTGCTAGCACAATAATGGAATATGAAGAGGATGGTACGATCCGATATCCTTATTAGATTTGGGTCTACGTCCGGTTACATGTAGATAACTTGTGGAACCACAAAAGGTTAATGGCCAAAACATGAAATTAAGATGGAAAATGCATGAAGAGGTAAAATGGCTAAAAAATTTCTTCATCTTGAGTTCTTTAAAGCAGTTTTGGAGAATGTAGCATGCAATAATGAATATTGTATTCTCGGAGATGGTACATATTTGTTACCATCGGGTCTAGAGATCTTCTTAATACTAAAGAAAGGATGTTTATTATTGGATGAGAAGAAGTAAATAAGTTATTTTTGAGATTAGTGGACAGAGACCCAAGTCTGAATTTCAAATTTGAGACCTATAAGATCTGGAAGAAGGTACCTGAAAATAAAGAACATTACCTTATATCCCAAAGGGATAAGCCAATTCAAGATCATGACAAAGAAGATGACTTGAATTGGGACCTACCTATATACAACTTACAGATGAAGTGACTAGTGATGCCATCCATGTTGTCTGCCTTACATTAATAATTGAAGCATATCTTATAACTCTATATTTAAATAATGATGTGTCTTATTTTTAGAATGTAGCAGTAGATTTCTTATCTTTTTGGATTCAATTTTGAGAAAAAGATATAATTATAATATTCCTTTTATATTATTGCACCTGAAGATAACTGGAAAATGGAACCAGAGACACCAATTGCCTGTACTAGTGTGCTTTAATAATTTTATCTTTTGAGCTGGCAAATTATACTAGAGACACTAGCTACTTTAATATATTTGAAAATAAACTCCTACTTCTGAAGGAACAGGAACATAAATAAAATAAGATATTAGCTATATCTCTGAGAGTAATTTTTGCTACTCTCTCTCTCTCTCTCTATATATATATATATATATATATATAATAAGATATTACCTATATCTCTGAGAGTAATTTTTGCTACTCTCTCTCTCTCTCTCTCTCTCTCTCTCTCTTTATATATATATATATATATGTCACAGTAATATTAAAAAGGAGTGTTGTTTATTAAGACCCGTGTTATTAGGAAAAAAAAAGGCATCCATAGCACAAAAACACCTTAAACCGAGAGATTATTGCTGGTAGTTATTGTAAAGAAAGCTAAAGTTGTTGCGGAAGTTTAGTGGACCCTATTCACTAAAGGTATATATTTCTTCTGGAATAGTTTCATTATTCTGAAGATTTAAGTGTGTTGTTTTAAGATAGACTTGCTGCATTTGCATGATTTATTAATATTAGATAATTGTCTGTATCCTTATTGTTTGCATCTAGATTACAGAGTAGGCAAAGATCTAATAATATGACTATTAAATTCTATTATTGGTTGTCTCAATTCTTTAAATATTTTTTAAAAAACTCTAACCAAATTGATAGAAAATTATTTTGAACAATTAAGAGAATTGACTCTAAAATAGAGTGAATTTGAGAATTATTTTCTCAAGAATGAGAAACCTTTGGATTTTGTTGCTAGTTCTCGGTATTTTAACGAGTTTGAGAAGTTGAAAGAATTAGAAATTTAATATCTCATATTTCTTAATTGTTGAGTAGCTCCTTGATCCCGTCTAGTAGAAGCATGCCCACCCTGAGTGGTATCAAAGCCGAAACAAGATTTTTTAAAGTTCTGTGAGAATAAGTGGACTAAATTGTAAAATTAAAACTTGAAGTAGTAAATATACATTTAAAGAAAAGTTAAAGGACAAAAAAGACAGAAAATGGAAAAAGACGTTTGTTAAAGGGCATTATATTTATCGCTGCTTTTTTTTAATGCAAATTTTTTGCCTTCCTTTTTTTTTTTTTTTCTTTTCTGTCCATGTCCCACAAACACACATGCATTACCGACATACGTCATTGACACATTTCTAACAGTGATGAACTGATGATTAATTTTTCCTTCAATAAATTAATTTTCATTTCAATTGGTGTCTTTTTTTTTTTTTTTTTAAGAAAAACAATTTATATGGATAGGAGGGATTGATTGACTTTTGCTAACTCTAGAATTGCTAGAGTTCATTAATATTATGTTTTTGTACCTTTGTTATGATGTGTGCATTTTATGCATATACATATAGCTAAAGCCTCTAAAGTCTAAACCCTCGATTTTATATTGCACCCTAGTTACACTAGCATTCTATTATTCAGCTTTGTGGTTATAAAATGCATCAGTTTAATATGTAT
>CATIWK010078493.1:0-23392 GCA_949634005.1 Mallotus japonicus
ATAAAGATACACCGAGACAGTATCCCTCTTGCCATGAAGACGAGCCAAAGTGTTTTTACATTGAGAGAGTTTTGACCGAAAATTAACACCCATACTGCCGCCCCACGCACCAAGATCATTACCACAACGAGCAATCCGAGCCGGGACAGAAGCTATATTGGAAGCAGTCCAATTAGAACGCACAATCTGTTTGCATTCTGGTTCTCAAAGCCACCAATTCTCAAAACGAAACCGATGCAAAACTAATGCAACATTAATTAAAAGCTTATAACAGCAACAAATTATTATTTATTAACTATTGAAAAAATGCCTAGCCTGTTTAAAACATAAAATAAAACATCTTATTACGGAGTTAAAACATTTGGTCGAGAATAGAATTCAATTCTCCAACCCCTTGATCTCCCATTTCAAGCTAAAAAAATTTAGTCATTTAGACTATTTTGAAAAAAAAATATTGAAAAAACAACAGAATTATACAAATCAAATACTTTAATTAATTATCAATGTAGCTAGCCTAGCCTCACTTTCAATGAAAAACAAAAATTATGAAAAAGCTACGCAGTCTAAATATTAAAAGATGAATTCTTTCACTGGAACCATTAACCAACCCATTTGCATGCATTGAGCTCCAGCATGCATAAAAGCAGGTAAACATTAGACTGGTGTGATCGAGTTTGGAACCGAAGCGGTTGCAATTAGGATTTGACACACACACGCTTGAGCACAATGATATAACCTCTAGTTAAGCATAATGCAAGGAAGCAAGCAAACTAAACCGTTGTTAGTCATTTTCCGCACCCAAATTTAAGTTAATGGTCACACAATGACATGACAAAGTTGTAATCACTTGGAGCTTTTCTAATCTAATGCCCATTCCCAAAACTCCACTTCTTAATAACCCCAAATGGTCATATACATGATACAATAAAAAGGGTGGGAAATGGTTGCAATAATAATAGTATTGCATCAATGAAACGAAAATCAAATTAAAAAACAGTGATAATTGTAAGGTAGTGGGGTCACATCTATTTTTTTTTTTGAACAACCATTGGGGGAGGGGGGGATTTGGGGTCACATCTATTGGTGAGGACCAAATCAAAAAGCTAATAATCGCGATGAAAAGTGGATCGCAGAGTTAATATGGTGCTTCAAACCATCACCTTCTTTTTTTTACCCAAAAAAATTACATCTACCACACCCGTGCTGTATGCTTGCTCACTTCCTTCCCACTTGATATGATAGGCCAAAGGTTTCAGTGGATTGGATGCACTTCCATTGCAGTTGTGCGGTGGTTTACAAAAGGTCCACATGTCTTACTGTGAACACGGTGTAGGGACTAGGGACGCATCTACATGTGTAAAGCTCCACTGCACTGTACTGCATATATATAAACCCGACCCGACCCGACCCATCTTGTATCGTACGGTAACGATATATCTTAAGACAGAGTTACGCGGGACCCTCAATACCAATCTGTCAATGCAATATCCATCCATCCCACCATACTGTTTTTAAAGTAAAGGGTAAGGGTTAGATTCTTCCAAAAAAGTGGGGCCCTTATCCTTTGCCCAAATTGTGGTGGGTCCACTCCATTTTCATCAGTCCAACTAATGAAGATTGAAGAAAGAGGAAGAAAAGGGGGCCCCTCTCCAGTTACCTCATGGCCTCATCTCTGATTGTGGTGCAGTGTCCCACTACCCTATTGGCTATGCTCACAGACCCACTTGTCCTAACTGCTGGTCCCTACCAGGTAGTTTTGGATTGGCACCCTACAGTAGGTGGATCCCACGTGCGTCTTGTGTTTTTATGCGTGGACCCTATCTACGCATGCTTTTTTTTTTTAAAAAAAAAAAAAAAAAAAAAAACCTTGCTTAATGCTTAGTGCGTACCACAACGGGTTAATGGCATTTGGGCATGTCATCGTGTTGATATTTGCAGGCAATGGGGCCCAAGCAACACGCATGGTTGCAAAATGGACCATATTAAAGTTTAAAAAAGTTGAAGGCCGAAAAGAAGAAATAGGAAGAGGCAAAAAGTAAGAGATAATGGCACTGCAGAAGCGGGTGA
Source organism: Mallotus japonicus (assembly GCA_949634005.1). Lineage (NCBI taxonomy): Eukaryota > Viridiplantae > Streptophyta > Magnoliopsida > Malpighiales > Euphorbiaceae > Mallotus > Mallotus japonicus. Next base: position 2,068 of record CATIWK010078493.1, read on the forward strand.
GAGCTAGTGAGCTACACTTAGCCAAGCCAAATTTTAGCCAACAAAATGGGACCTCTATTTAGAGTGGGGCCATCATTAGTTGTGGATTGGCTACGATACAATCACTACCATCACAACTACAGTAATCTCCCTCTAGAAGCTTCTTTCTATGTAGTGGTACAGCATCAAACCATCCAATGGGAAAAGAGGATGAGAACCCTACCACCCATCTGCTGAATTCTAACACTTACGAATATAATAACATGTGCCATTACCCATCCAATTTGTTGTGGTTGTAAAAAGGCCTTCAACGTGCCTTCAATTTCCACCCTCCTCTTCTCCCAAACTAACCACCTCTTTACTGGTTGACTGACAGGAAGTAGCTCCTTCTACTTATGGAGGACATCAGCAGTATTACACATCTTTATTTATTTAAGCAAAGACAAATGCTTGAAACTAGGGCTATGTGCAAGCAGTTTCTCTTACTGTAAAGGGCTAGGATGTAGCAGGAGAAACCCAACTTGCTGAGGAGCAAGAGTACCCAACACAATCATAATCTCAATACAATGTTTTTGTAATGAAACCTCTTGTGCCCCAACTAAATAAAAATGTTTGTAAAAACTTGAGTTGATATATACATACATCCTAATATCCATAAGACCACCCTACCATTCTCTTAAGAACATAGCTGTATCATTCTTAATTTCTTATGCATTTTGCATCCATCCAATTTAAATGTTTGCGCCTGGTTTTTATCGAACATAACCTTTTTGTTGGATATCAGACTTTCAACCATCATTTGACGTTACCCACATCTGAAGTAAAGAATTCTAAGAACAAAACTCTGATAAATTCATTTGGCTGTAAATTTCACCTAAAAAAATTTGCAGATATCTTAGAAGACTATCTTCTTGCAGAGTCCTCATGATCCTGACATGTAAGTGTAACGTGTCTGAGCTCCAGTAACAAGCTCAACAATTTTTCCTGCACATTCAAAAGACGTTTGTATGAAGAATTGAACTTATTTAAGGCATTACTTTAATCCAGAAGACATGAACAAACAGCAAAAATTAGAGAAAAGAATGCACCAAATATACCTGTTAGAAGCCCAATAATGGGGACAGGTTCCAATAGTTTTTCAGTGCTTTCAAGTCTTTGCCTGAAATGATTTTCAAGCATAGTGTTATTTATTGCATCACTTATGTTGGAAAAGATCGCAAAAAAGACCAAACAAAAAGTATCTTGCAAAAAGTTCAGTACCTGGTGTACTTGCTAAAGAATGGATCTCTCATAAGGTAAAGTGCCCACAATAATTTTCTTCTTTTTAGCTGATTCAAGGATGAAAACAGTATCTGTTTACTGTCAAGCCAATAACCAAAAGACCTAAAGTTTCCAGCAAAAGTTACTTGACACTAATTTGGCAGAGAAATCCTGAATGTTAAGAAGCCTGGTGTATTAAATAAATGCACAATAACATGCAGCATAATTCTAACCTCATCCTTTTCAGGGTCCGTAAGAGAAAACTGTTGTGCTTTTCCATCATGCCTTGACTTTGTAACATGTGTTAGAAATCCTATGCCAATAAAGTCCACAGCCAGAGAAAGAAACCAAGGAATCCAAGACCGAATTCCATATTTTCTGATAAATAATACATAAATAAGGGGCCTAGTGATAAAGAGCGCCTCTCCTATGACAAATAATGCCCCATGGAAACCTTTTTCAGACAAAATTGTAGAAAGTGTCGTCCTCTTGATCAAGGGAGCTGTAGAGACAGAATTTCAAAAGTTAATAATGACGTTCGGCTAGGAATCTGAGCAAACTATTTAAGCGTTGAACAAATATTTACATGGAGTCTCCAGAATTGCATGCTGATGTTGAACCCTACCAAACCATACTGGCTCATATAGCATCTTAGCATTTTCTCCAAACCTGCTCAAAGCTGACAATGCCCTTCCTTCTAGATTCCATGGGTTCTGTCCGTTAATATCTCGCAAATGCCCAGGCCCACGATGGCTTCCGGGCATTGAGAAACTCCTATTTGTATTCTGAGAAGATAAATTCGAATGCTGTTCGGTATTTGGCGTCTCCCCTCCATGAAGAAGCATCTTATATCCACTGTTATGGAACAGAGCTAGCCTAACTACCACCCTAATCAGAGTAATATTCAATTATTAATCATATATCCATATGCTGCAGCAAATTCCAAACCAACTGGATAAAGTAGTGGCATCCACTAACGAAGGAAGGAGGCTTACTTTACTGCTTCCGTAATAGCTATGAAATTCCACTTCTTTTCTTCACCGTAAAAGTGTTCAGCTGCCACTTCAACAAGTGTTTCCAAGTCCTTCATGGCGGATATGCATAATGAATAAGGGAAAGAAGAAGTTTCTACAGAGCCTGCCCTCATCTGGACTGGAGCAGTATCTATTATGTGCTCGTTGATAGCAGTGATTATGCCCAAAATAGCAGTTACTGCAGATGATTATAAAATTGCTCAATTCAACATTAAACACAATTCAAATAAAGGCTAACAAATAAACCAGTCCATCATTACTTTTTGGACAGGAAAAATGGAAACTGAGGGAACTAAAGATTTGAAAATTAAACTTTTTATTTTCGGAGTCCCAGAAAATGGCAATTACATTGAAAAAATCCAATACAACTGTGCTTGTGTGACTTAACTGTTTGAGCTATATTTGAAAGAAAACATGCATTTTAATGAATCAAATTTATTAGTTTCCCATTATTCGCCACGGTTTCTTAGAGAGAAAAGATAAAGGAAAAAAAAGGCCCATCAAATTCTTAGCTCAAATGAAGAAGCCAAGTGTTACCAAAGTTTCACAAAACCTGCTTCTGGTCCAATCTCGGAAGAAGAAAACCGCTCAGGAAGAAGCCATGTCAATCCCTGCATAAATTTTGATACTCATATCAGACATTACTGAAATGTTCAAACAAATTGACAGCTCCACTGCTGCCAGCTGAATAGAAAACCCAAAGCGTAAAAGTAACAAAAGACATGAAATTGTGCATTGAAAGACCAGAAATTGAAGGCCAGAGTAGCCCAGGTCGAAAACAGAGTTTGAGGCACGAGTATACTCTATTTTGTCCCTAATGGCCCGGTAAGTATTTCACACTTGTTAAATATGAGACAGCACCAGATTAATATCGAAAAGTATTTGCAGACAACCCATTAAAGCAGGGATTGATTAACTAATGACATCCGAGAAAATAATGACAGAAGCCAACATGGTACTACAGAGAAACATGAATAAACAAAACAATCCAAAAAACCACCATATCCAGACCAAGAAAACACACATATTGCCCAAGAAATTTATTAATTATATAGGTATAATGAAAGAGCTCACATTGGCAAGTGATTCAAACGAGTGCACGTAGTCTTTATTCGTCCTAACCCATCTTTTATAAGCCTCCATGGCTTCAAAAGCTTTATTCAAATCAAGAAAAGAATGTCGCTCTCAGCTCTTCGAATCCAGCTAAATCCAGAACCCAAACTCTCTCTTTGATATTTCTAGACAAAACCCAGAATACAAGACGGAGACATAAAGGAACCCTTTTCCTTAATTTTTCTGTAGAGTTCGATTTCACGAGGTATTCGGATGCGGAAACCTTGCGAGACACGAGTTGCAGGACAGGCAGGAGGAAGAAGGAGCAAAATTAGAGAAAGTTGGGAGATTTTGTTGCGTGGCAAAAAAAGGCTGTTTTTATTTTAATCGTTTGATATGACCGTAGGATGTTAATTGACTATTGGATTGCACAAATAGTTGCCAAAGTGAATGGGTTGAGATCTTGTGTTGTACCAGAAATCGAGTGAATGCGTGGCAGAGGATGAAATTGAAATAAAGACAACAGATATCCAATTTGCGCACCCCAATAGGATTTTATGAGTCATCGGTCGCGGTTATCACTACACTCTACTACCGCTTTAGCTTAAATTACCTTTATTTACTTAATTACACTAAGCACAACATAATAACACCAGTCATATACATATGGGGAGATGATAATTTATAATAAAATAAAATAGATTGGTTTGAAATTTCTAAACGTAGAAGTGTGAATTAGATAGAATTAAGAACTTACCCTAGCAGTGAAATGGAAGAAACAAGCTTTAACACATGCATTCATCTTCTTCGTGCAAAAATCTTGCCAACCGCTTCCCTGGGTGGTATCTGTTGTTTATTTATTTTGCATTCGTACTTGAGTTTATTATAGTAAATTAGATAACTGTTGCCATCTTTACAATTAATGGCTCCTTCATTTACTCTTCTTTTAATTCAACTTCGGTTAACATCACATTACCTTTTTTCTCTCTTTTCTTTTGGACTTATATTTTTTTAGAAAGATTTGAGTTTCAACATACTCTCCAAACCCAAATACTCTTCTTTCTCCAAACCCAAATACTCAACTATTAAAATCTCCGTCAATAAACCCGCTGCTCTACATAACCCTGAGGTTTCGCCATAACTACACTTTTTCTATCTCTTCACTTGCATCTGCAGTACCGTTTCATCCTCATCCTCCATTTCTTTCTTTCTCTCACTCTCATTGCTGCTCCTATTGGGCCACATCTTATCAAAGCCCAGTCTCAGTGAGTCGACTTAAAAACGACGATGTTTTGGATATTCTATTTTTTTCATCTTCTCCACAAGTCTAGGGTTTTGAACTTAGTGCGTAGAAACATCGAGCATGCAACTCACTCTTGAATTCGGGTATGTCTTTTTTTTTTTTTTGAATTTATTTTGCTGTATTGATTGCTTGCCTCATGAATTATCAGTGCTTTTGATATGTTAAGTATTATTCAATTTATGAGATTTTTAAAAAATATATATATTTTTTTTTGAGGGGTAAGTGATGATTGATGAATATTGTGATTGTGATGCAGTGGGGGGCTAGAGCTGCTTCTGCATAATTCAGTAAAGATTCACAATGTCAATATTGATCCCAAAATTGGAGCTGATAAGGTAACCTTCCAAAATAAGCATGTTAAGGATTTGCTTGGTTGTTAATAGCTACATCTGGATGTCAATGTTTTTCCCCTTTTTTGGGGTTTGGTTTTGAACAGTTAACCATGAAAGATTTGCTTACTTGGGTTTCCACCAATTTGATCAAGGAAAGACCTGAAATGTTCATCAAAGGCGATTCTGTGTAAGGCTTTCCGCCTTTTAGTTTAGACGAACAATTAATTACAGAGAACATGAGGAATAGCTGGAGATTCATTTAGTCATAACATATAGTCCTGCAAAATATTACTATTATCATAATCATAGAGCAGACCTGGTTTTTGTTTCTTGTCTTTTTATTATTATTATTATTATTATAAGTATATATGCAAACCTCAGGACTTAGTTTTGTTGCTCAGGAGACCTGGTGTACTGGTCCTCGTGAATGATTGCGATTGGGAGCTCAGTGGCCTGCTTGATACTAAACTGGAGGAGAAGGACGTAGTTGTATTCATTTCAACATTGCACGGCGGATAGTATATAGGCAGCTTTCAGATTATGATCAAATGTAACTTCATTTCTGGAACTTTCACCACTAAAATGTTACAAGCTTGTAGGAAGGATATGTGATGATTTTGCGCTATCCCTGTCACCAACTTAACTTGCTCTATCCCACACTTTTGAATTATATGCATTGGTGCTGCTTAGCTGGACATTCTTATGTACTACATATAATGTACTTTTGTTTTTAATGAATAGCTAATGCATCTTTTATAAAATATGCCACTTGTTGTCGATTGTGCATCGCAGCATTGTGTTCACACTTGTAGTATTCTCTAGTAAGGGGACTTGGATCAACTCTGAAGCTATGCTTTTCAAGGTAGTAAAGCTGGGAACTTTTACATTTGGTTAGGAGAACTCTTATACTGAGTCAAAATTAATTAATACAAAATGAAGACCATGGTATGTAATTGAACAAATGCTCAAGTGTCTGTTAAACGAAATGGTAAAGCTGTTGAGAGTGTGATTTGAACCGACGCCCTTTCGGAGCAGAACCTTAATCTGGCGCCTTAGACCAACTCGGCCATCTCAAGTACAGTTGCTACATTTTCGCCCTCACAAACAGTTCTATAGAAAACTCAGCGATAGTAAAAATGAAACCTGTAGGAAGAGAGAAACTGAAGTTTCTATCGTAGAGATTGCTCAAACTCACTCTTGAAAGATCTAACTGATACAGAAAACAAAAGCCTAGCAATTAGCTAATGGGACCAATTGTCAGGCACTCTTATAATGTTAAAAAAAATACCACTTATTGTTAGTAAAAGTACAAAAAATTCATAAATCACAAAGAAAATCATAAATAAATCAATCTACGAAAGGACTGTCATTCAGAAATGAGATAAAAGATCCACTTTTTTTGTGGTTGAAGTGAGCAGATGCTGTTTAATTCGAATCTAATATTAAAAGAACAGAAAAAAATGTGTGAGCAGATACAGTTAAGCCAATTGCTTTCCTTTCCGAAGTTTCTCTAGTTCTGCCTCAGCATCTGTCAACTGCTGCCTTAAGGTAGATATCTTTTGTTCCAACCGTTCCACTGTGAGTTCACTGGTAGAAGGTTGATATGGCGTCAGAAAATGGCTTGAGAAAGCTTTCAGCGCTTCAACCCCAGTAACCTGTTAAATCCAGGTCTCAATAATCAAAGCAGGTAACTTACAAACATATGCATAATGCTTACATTATTACATATCATCTACAAAGATGAAGAATTTAGAATGTAATAGCAAGACAAGCTCATAAGAGAAAATAATCCAATCACAATTTACTAATTAACTTAGGAACTTCGTGAAAAACAAGTATAAATTACATGCAATGAAATGCATCTACCAAAGGAAAGATTCCCGTGTTCTCACTAAATGTATGACAAATAATTGAAGAATTTGTTAGAAATGAACTTAAGCCCTTTTTTAATAGAAAAAATGCTTTGAAATTATGAAGAATTATGATATCCCTTGTAAAATTCTATAGCTTATGTCACCAAGCAGTTTACCTCTTCTGGCAGCAAGGGCAACTTGGTGATGTTAAAGTCATCATATAACATGTAGAACTGATCAAGATACTTTTGTTGCATCCGCATTCTTGCTTTGAGAAGTTTGGATTCAACATCTACAACATGATCGGCGAATAGTTAGGGCTTTTGGTGTTTTATTGAAGCAAGAATACAAAACATGAAAAGCAGTGTAATAAAAATATAATAATCATACCTTCTTCATTATAAATGACTTGATTAATGATAATATTGTGGGTATCTATCTCAAATTTGGCAAGTTCCTGCACCAGTCTCTCTGTTTCATAGAGAGAGAGAAACTCCGGAATGCAAACACAGACAAAGGTTGTCAAATCCTGGGAAAAAAAAAAAGAAATACAATTGCATTAAAAAATAAAGCATAGTGAGATGAAAAGAATTCAAAGGTGATCCCAGAAAACGGAATCTTCAACAGGAAAATAAAATTCCAGATGAATTATAGAATACAGGACCAGAATTTCGCTTCACAATCCTAGCTTTCATGCTAATCAAATATTGCAGAAATTTAGCCCAAGGACAAAAAAAATAACAGCATTTCCTCATTCCTTGACAATAGAATAAACAGTAAGATGAAAGGACCAAAAACTATATTCAAATATAAATTATTATTATTATACTAAATAAGACAATCCACTATACATAGATAAAAATCTAGATAACACTATTATCACTTCATGATCTTCCAGCATTCTAGCTTGTTTAATTGCTCTATACAGTTCAGACACCTTTTCTCAAAATTTTGACCAAAGAATAAGAAGCTCAAATCTCCAGAACAAATATGTGATTAATTAAAACAAGCTTCTAAAAAAAGGGTAAATAATCAATTATAGAAAAAAAAAATCACAAAATGGAATATCTTACTGGGTCTTTGAATTGCTTATTGACTTGTTCAATCACATCTTTCATGCCCTCAAGCCTTCCCAAAATAGCATCTTCGCCAAATTCATCATCCATACCAAAGAGACGGGTCATCTGCCACGAACAGTTTCATTATATATTAGTTATGTCAATATATTAGTAATAGCCAATGGTTACAAGAAATAAAAAGATAATTGGTAGTTGTCATTGTCAATGGTTCCGAGTAAAAAGAGAGATAGATACCAAATGAGTTCCAATTCAAAACTTCAATATAGTGCCACAAAATGACCCTCCACTTGAGTTCTGATGATGTTGTTGAAAGAAATACCTGGTTTAATAAGCCACCAAATCTACTTTTCAAAGACATCATCTTTTGAAGCCCCTTCTCTAAAGTTGAAGGAAATTGTAATAGCCGGAGTGTATGACCAGTTGGAGCTGTATCAAACACAATAACAGAATAATCCATTGATTGGACCAATCTGCAGGGAAATAATTTTTGCATAAAGCATTAGGTGTGGGATACTGAAAGAAGATGTAATAGCATTATATCAGGCAAAGTCAATGCATTTTGTAAAAAAAAAAAAAAAAAAAGAGGGGGAAAACATCTAAGCATTAGTGATTGAGGAAATTGCCTAGCAAAATTGCGAAATGCATTTGTTTACATCTAATGTTCATCTATGGTTATACAGTTGCTATTGATTGAAAATATAAAAAAAAATAATAAAGACTAGAGATTAGTTGGTTATTAGAACAGTTAAGCAGCTGGAATATGGTAATGCAAAGATCTAAAGAACCTTCTCACACAAACATAAGCAATGATTCAATAATGAACAAAAAGGCAATTTGCAATTAATATAGAACAACAGAAAAACTAGTGATATCAAGTGGTTGCAAAATGCTTATAATGATTATGAGGTTGAGCCAACTCGAGAAGATGTGTACTGAAACAGCTAACTCCTGACAAATGCTTATAATTATCAAAGTTCCATTGGACAGTTCTCTAGGAGGTAAGCTTTTGTAAAATTCCAACACTAACTGAGGAATTAATAATTCATGAAATGCATTTGGATGTTGAAAAATTATCAGGTCACAAGAATCATAGTTCTCACTTTAACATTTCTGCAAAGCTCATAGCCTCATCAATTCCAGGAATCGCATTAGCTAGCTCAGAAAACACACTGTCCATTCCATCACTACCCCCTACTTCTTCGTTTTCAACATTAGGATCCACTTCCTGCAAGAGTAGAACAAACAGACAGCAAGATTCAGATGTCGAAACAAACATAAACAAATCAAGCAACAGCTCCCCAGAACAAGCATTAAAATAAACAAATAAAACTCCATTATGTACAAAATCTTCATTCAAAAGATTCCTTATCTTCTGAATTACTCAAAATAGAAAAATAGAAAAATATTTTTCACAAATTAGCCATTAAAGAAAAACTGAATTCATTAACTGGGTATCTCTAAACGCATCGCAACCATACAAATTCAGACGAAACAAAAATAACCCATAAAACATAAAAAAGAAAATTAAGAAGAAAAAAGGAAAAAGAAAAGAAGTGTTAAGTGTTACCATAGCATAAAGATTGGTAAAGCCATTGACCAAGGTTGGAGTCTTGGTAAATCGCTGTTGAAAGGCATCGCTAAGATTATGAGCTGGATCAGTGGATATAATTAAAACGGAGGATCTGACCCTCGAAAGAAGGATCGATAGAATTGAACTGCATGTCGTTTTGCCAACACCGCCTTTGCCTCCGACGAACACCCACTTGAGGGTATCTTGTTCCAGTATGTTCTGTACGCTTCCTTCTGGGATCTCTTGATCATCTGTTGCCATTTTTTTTTTCTAAGAGAAACCTTTGGTCTGCTTTTGGCCTGTAAACTAACAAATATTCGGTCCCTTTAGTTCGAAAATCAACACTCCGTCCAGTAGCGGTGCCCAGTTTTCAGATTTTTTGTTCAATTCTTGTTTTTTTTTTTTGAACAGATTTTGTTCAATTCTTTTGTTGTTTAGGAGCGGCGCATGATATATGCATGATAGAAACTTTTGCTAAAGTGCACGTGTTTAATTCTGTCTTTTTTTATGATGTAATTTGGTAATTTTCGTAATTAAAATTTAAAATTTTATTTTTACACTTTATTTAAATGATTAAGTAGTTATTATCATCATTTATTTGCTTGTGTTGGTTGATAAAATCACCCCTATATAAAGCCCTCTGAACTCCATTTTTTTTTTTTTGAACATTGAACTCCAATTTGATTAAAACCATAAAGAACGGTAACCTCTAATTAATTTAATGTTTCTGTATACTAATAATTATCAACGTCAAAAGTTAAAATTACCATTAGTCGTTTATGATATTTCAAAAATAATTCAAAAGTACAAATATAAATTTTAATTTTTAATTGAAATATTCAATTTGATTTATAAAATATTGTAATTGACAAAAATTAGATATATATAGATTGTAAGTTAGGAAACTAAGGAAGCTTTAATTTCAAACTAATTGGGATTAACTGCATAAATTTTTTCTCATTCCAACTGGTTATGCCTGCAGATAACAAAGGATCATAGATATTGGAATTAGTAATGAAAAGTTAGGAGCTTGGAGAATTTGTTAGATTACATTAATAAGCAAAGTTTTCAGATTATGGTAGCTGTACAAATATATATTACATTTTGGAAATGGAAGAACATTAGTAGAGAGAGTTGTAGGTGAAGCAGGTTGCAATAATGCAAGAGATACAGATGAAGAGTGAAGGAAGTAGAGTGGCATTCAAGAGGCTACTTTCACCCAAGTACCCAAAAAATGTTATAGTTACATCTGCAATTACTCGAGCCAAGGTCCCTGCTTCTGTTGATAGCAATCCTCCGTTGTAAGTTCCGCGAGAAAGCCTCGATGACATAACCCGAGATAGGAGTGACAAGTTCACTCCTGGAGCAAAGTCAAGCAAGTAATGTTAATGGATCGCAGATATAACATTTATATACGCTTACTTGTTAAGCTTTTCATATTTCAGAAGCAGAAAATTTACCTTCAAGGACTTCGGCTGATACAAATGTGATTAGTGCTGAGCCAACATATTGAGGCACAGAATAAGGGATCAATATGTTGAAGCTTAACAGTATTCCTATGCACACCATGACTTCAGATGCCAGTAGAACTTGCCTGCAACCACAAATTTGTTTTCCAAATTATGAATGACCTGGGAATGCATCTATATACAGTTCTGATTAGGTTCTGGTATATCTCATCCCTGATAAAGAAAGAACCAAGTAAGTAGCTGATTTTTTATCCCACTTCTGAAGGTTTACCTCTCCTCAAATATGTTGCTGATGTAGTTTCCAATAACAACGTTTACAGGAAGCACTGTTAGCCCGAGACATGCAAGAAAGATTGCTACACTACTGGTTGACCAGATAAAGTAATGTCCAGTGATGATACTTGATTCAGCAAGTAAAATCTCCATTGCATATTTGAGCATAAAATAAATGAACAGCTGCACCTGGTAGGTTTTAGCATGATTAAATACAAGATCGTGTTAAAGATCCATAGTACTATAGCCCAGAAATGGAACAAACACATATGTCCAACAGAAATGAAAATTTGTTGCTCGACACATAACGCACACTGCATATATTAAAAACAGCATAGTATGCATCTCACTTTCACGGATGGTGTGAGTAAACGGTATGCTGACACAACTGAAGTAACAGGCTCTTGAGTTCCTTCAGAATCTTCATCGCAATCCTCAAGTTCTTGGTCTGAATCTCCATTTTGACGCTCAGATTCTGATTTTAAAAGCAATGGCTGGGTAAAACCACTTTCTACAGCAAGACCATTTACCGGCAACCCTGGACAAAGAATGAGCAATACATAAGTTAATGTCACGGCTATAAACTAAATGCATACATAACTGCACACATAAAAGCTTAATCATGTTGGCGTACCAGAATTAGCTCGTTGTGGCACAAGTTCTTTAGTCTGAAGAGTAGGTTCTCTAAAAGAAATCCACAGCCATAGTAGGTAGACAAGCCATGAAAATGCCATCACCCAGCCAGGTAAAGTATCCGCATTAAATGTAAGTTTGAAAATCTTAAAGTTAGTTTGAAATAAGCAAGCAAGAGCTGGGCCACATGCCATTCCAAGTGCACCAGCACTCACAAAACCTGCAGAAGCCTGCATACGCAATTTAAGCGGTACGCAATCACTGATGTAACGCCTGTTAACAGCCCTTGCTGAACCTAACCTGAAACATTGATCTCGTTACCACGCAAATTAATAGTGCAGAACCAACAAAAGAGTCCTATCATATAAAAAAATTAATTAATGCACCGCATAAGAGTACACAAAAGAATTTCATTGTGTCATTTCAATGCTAAAGCAGATGACAGCATCAGTGAGATCACTCACCCACAGAAAAGCCGGCCAATGAGAAGGACTGATACTGAATTCAGATCATAAGCCAGTGCGTATAAGGTGTTCCCCACCAGAAGAACGATGCTACTAAACAAAAGAGGTCTCAAATATGACCTATTTGACCATGCACTAAAATATACTGAAGAGAACACCTGTGCAATAGCCATGGATCCAATGACGACCCCACAAACAGTTGCTGCAGCTCCAAGGCTCAGCGAGTAGTTATCTGCTGTTGGAACAATAATATATGTGTTCACCATGTAAAGAAACGTATTTACCAAGTTCAGAAGAAGTGACATAAAATGATAATTCTTCTCAATGAAACTGTCTTCTGATGGAGTTGGTAAATCCTCTTCCATAATGAATGCATGCTTGCCCAAGTATTCAAGGAAACTTGTTGAGTTTGATAGCTTGTTCACAGCTGCTTTAATTGAATCAATGACTGGATCCTGCACAAGGATCCATCAAATGAAAGTTAAACATGCAGTGCAAGGTACTTCCAAAATCATTAACTTGGTTACTGATGTGCATTACATGAATAATCAAGTTCAAGAAACTTTTCTTTTTACATCTGTAAATATACTGCAACATATTTCAAATAAATCGTAGATTCTGGATTTGATAATTTATTTTCAAAGATTATTATTATAAATAATAAACATTTCATTGTTTCATCAGCAAAAATGCCTATAAAACTAAGACATTAAGAAAGAATTAAAACAGGGCAATACTACTGCGTATAATTATCAATAGATATGGGAAAAAACCGGGTGGGATAATGAAGGTTGATCGTATATTGATATATAGTTCCCCTCGTGATCTTGAAGATCTGCAAGATTTCGAGATATGGCTCCAACAACAGCCCCAATACCCTGCAAATTCAACTATTCCACATCAGGTACCCATATAGCACAAAGCTGCAAAATAACAAGCAAAAGAATATTAAAAAAAATCGCTAATGAAGAACATTGATTCCAGTCAGGTATACTACCACATGCTTGAACACTTGTCCCAGTTGGGAATAAGGATGGTTTGCACGGGTTTTGACATAGTAATCAGTGAATCTAGAACCAAAGCGCTTATCAAATTTCTTCAGAATCTTTCTCAAACCAGTAGCATTTATGTCAACAAAAAAGAGGAGCTTTAAGAGATCGTGCCCAACTGCTCTATATGCTTCTCGCAGTTCAGATATTTTATATCCATCCGATTGCTGTAAAAAAGCATCGTGCTGTTCTCCAAGATTTAACAATCTGCTTGCCAGTAGTCCTTGTTGTTGTATCAGAAACAAGACAATCTTTTCAATCTGAAAGTGTGAAAAAATGTAGAGAAAAAAATAAAATGTCTTTTGCAATCAATCATCCCAGCCCCAGGTAATGTAATATTAAGCTGTAAGATAATATGGAGAACCATGCACCATGAATGGGAATAGCATGTTACAAGGTCCAAAACATGTGTTAAGAACACAGCAGAATTTGAGCCAGTAGAAGTACAGTTGGCTGAGCATGCTTTTCCAAATTAAGTTTGCTTCAATTCTTGTGTTTGAGAAGTCCATAGTTATTAGAGTTAGATTTTTTTCAACTTGAATAGTGAAACGCACTTATAATTCAACTGAATTCTTGCACACGGTACAATTATGAACTTTCCAAGAAATATTTCAAAAAAATAAACACAAATTCAGATAGAATTATACGTTGCAAAAATGCAAGATGGAGCTTGAATTGAAATTCATACAAAGCATGTTCCCAGCTAGGAGTCACTTTCTGCACTTATTTAATTTTGTACAGTTGTAAGAAAAAAACCTGAGAATCGAGCATTCTTGAGAAGTCCTTGAGAACATATTGCTGATGCTCTGCTCGAACTTCGACTTCTTGTGTATATCGGTTGAGTCTCTTTTTCAGTAACTTATAGTTAATATAGTATCTGAAAACAAACAGATTGCATATGTATATGGTTTTTGAAACAGTACAAAGCCAATAGTATTTTGCAAGTTAAAATCGAAACAGCTCTGCTCAAAAGACTGTCAGAAACATACTCTCGCCATTCTTGGATTTGATTTTCTTTCAATTTCTTCCCGAATGCAACCATCTTCAAGAACTAAAGGAACCCAACTACAAAATTAAAAAAAAAAAATCACAAATATATATGAAAACTAAGACAAAATCAGGCAAAACTTAGACTACAGTACTGCCACCATAGATGCAAGTCCTTCAAAATTGTGACACTATAAAATGGGCCAACATGTTTCTGCCCTTAATCACCTCACCTGTGCACATCATTATGCTACTTGATTAAGGAATGGGGAAAACACAAACAATTAAAAAAATGGAACTAAAAACTACTGATTGGGTCACAAATAACTTGACTTATTGTTATCCCATTCAAAAGGGTATAAAGAGCAAGCAGAATCGTCGCCAAATTCCAAAGCTTTAGCGATATATCATATTACTACGCACGGATTTATATAAAATTGAGGAGAGGACACCGATCAAACGGGGACGTGCAACGGATATTTGCTCAAACATTTTCATATGTAACTCCAGAACAGTGAGTGTAGACTATAGACTCAAGAAAGGACGCTTGAATCTCGGCAATCGGAAAAGCGCGACGGAAATTGCGCGAAACTTGGAATATCAATTTACGAGAAACAGCTATGCAGGTCACGCTGTATTGTCACCAATACAATAATATTGGCGGCGAATTACTTCATTAACCGTCGCCAGATCTTTTCTATCGTCGTTAAATATGAGCAATGGGGTGAATTGTAGGACAACCGTTTGATCGTCACCTAAAACTTTGTCAATGGTACTCCTGACGAATTTACAGTCGTCACTGAATATTTGCTAAGCAGCAACTGTTATTCTATATGGTAAACGAATATTTAGCGTCACAAAGATAAATGATTTAGTGACAATATAAAATTGTCGCAAGACAATAATGATGACAAAAAGAGCCCTACACCCAAATATAAGAGAACATTGGAATATCTATCCTCACTTTTGATTCCTTACTTGAAGTTTGCATGTGCAAGCTATAAATATGTGTATAGAAGAGAACATGGAATTATATATATATATATATATATATATATATATAAAATGAGCAGTCTGAAATGTAGAAAAGCAAGCCATGGCAGCCATAGCTAGCTAGTTGCATGCACTTACATGGTCAAGAAGAAGAAGTTGATGTCTTACAGATTGAGCTTGAAGGTGATAAACTTTCTACTTCTCTGGCTCTGCTTTTATTGCTTCCACCACTACTTACTGTAAGTCTGGTCGTGGTAGAGGATGAATGGCAGAGCGAAACAGCAGCACTTCTCTTCAATTAGTTCACAGTTGCAGGACTGGCTGGGGAGAAAAAAAACCCGACAAGATATAAATAGCTATAGCTATAGCTATGTCCGGCAGCTGCAGAACACGTGTCCAATTTTCCTTGCTCAAGTTTGTCTCTTAGAATAATGAAAGGTCGCTATAATATCTTTAAATTACGAAATTAATTAATATCAAAATGCATGTGATGACAATTAGCAAAAAAAGAAAAATCCCACTTTGATCTCTACTTTTTGTGAGTCTTTGTAAAACCAAAACAAGAATGCAATATTAATTTTATATTATTTGAAGTAGAGTTCAGTGATGGTATAATTCGTTGCGACAAAAATAATTGGAGAAGTTGAAACCAAAGGAAAAACTCCACGTTCAATTAGCTAATAGGTTATAAAAATGGGTAATGGTCTAGATCGTTACTATACTATGAACAGTATTTTTTTTTTTTTTCCATAGTAAGTTATTGGTTAATTCCCAACACCACAAGAATAAAAAACCAGGTTCGAACCCTAATTTTCATAACTGGATATCCACATCTTTTACCACTTGAATTATTTTTGGAGGACTAATATGAATAGTATATTACGGATACTGATAAATTACTTTATTATTATTTTCATATTAATTGACGATAAATTATGAGCTGCAAATGGCAAGATTATTTATTATTTTTTTTTTAAAAAAAACTATAATACTCCATAAGTAAGAAATAATATGATTTTTTCTTTTGGTAAATTTACAATCCATTATTCAAAACGGACAACTACAAATATCATTTCTCTTTCATATTTTATATGGCTCCTATATTATATGAGATTAAAATATATTTTATCTATTTGTCGCAAATAACTGTATCTATTTTTTTTGAACCATTACATTATATATCAGATACAACTGAAACACTCTATATATATATATATTATATCATATCTAATATCTATCATATCTATCATATATATCATATATTATCTATTATAACTATCTAATATTATTATATTATTATTATTATATATATAGAGTGTTATCTATATTATCTAGGGTACATCAAGAGTTATACCTTAATTTTAGACACCATTAAAACCTGAACCAAGAACCTTGATCCTTGGTCCTCCACTTGGCAAGGGATGTTACCATCCCAGCCAAGCTTCATTGGCAATAACTGTATCTATTATTACTTTATAAAAATTTATTGTTAGATTTGGCAGGAGAGGGGACACGACAGCCTGAATCAAAAGAGAAAAGGGAAAGAAGGGTATCTTTACATTGCATGAATGTGGATCGGTTGCCACACAAAAAATTGAAGCATTAATTTACAAGAAACAAGGATATATAAAATATTGGAAATTATAATTTGATGCGGAATATTCACATGTTTATTCTATCTTGTGGAGTCCACAAAACCTTCCTCTATTGTATATTCTGGTTATCCGCCCCATCTTTCTTTTTTTTTTTTTTCTGCTATATATAAAATTATTCTTTATGTATGGAGAGTAATCAACTCAATGCCACAGTTGTGGCTAATATTGGGTAAGAATAACCAACGTTTTTGAAAATTTTTTAAGTAAAATATTAACTTTAATTGAACATCGATTTATCTTATTACCGTTCAAATTAAGACAGCGTTAATGAGTAAAAATCTTTTCAGTTGAAAAAGAAAAGGATAAGAATATGCCTTCATGAGTGGAGAATCATATAATCTTCAAATCAACTATCATAGTTATATTAGTTAGGTTAATCTGTTAAAAGAGGGGAAATGATTGTAACACCAAATCAAGTTTAAGATGAGTGATTAAAAAGCTGCTTTTGCTTTCTTTAAACCCAATTAAATGCAAGTATAGCTCACGACTTGCAAAGCAAGATCCTAGAAAGATATAATGAAGGTTAAATCTTTAGTGGCTCGAGATTATATATGGATGGATAGAAGGCATGTCATGTTGATTTTGTCTTTGTGGGGAAGGTGTTGGCAATGGCTATCAAAATGTTATACGGTGGCCATAATTCTCTGATGGGTCGTTGTTCGAAGTGATTTAACACCAAGATCTCATATATCATTTCTTATGCTGAACAGGATTTATTGCCCTTTGTCCTGGTTATTTGGGTATCAAACAAATTGAAAATGACAACGTACATCTGATGGACCACTAGTGTTATACGGACCTTGGAATCAGCATCACAGTACGAGTACGTGTGCTTCTGGGTGGAGCTCGTCCTCATTGTTAACAGATATTAGAATGATGTGCGTCGTTAAAAATTGATGTCACCAAAACTGCATTGAAAATTAATTATTTTGTATGTATTTTTGAAGATGAATTGCAAATTGGGAGATTCTTCCCTCCACTGGATGTATATATACCTAATAATAGGATTTAAAACACAAGATATATATCTTTTTTAATCAATTAA
The DNA here is from genome assembly GCA_949634005.1 of Mallotus japonicus. Taxonomy (NCBI): domain Eukaryota; kingdom Viridiplantae; phylum Streptophyta; class Magnoliopsida; order Malpighiales; family Euphorbiaceae; genus Mallotus; species Mallotus japonicus. Next base: position 20,099 of record CATIWK010078493.1, read on the forward strand.
ATTACCAATATTTTAATGTGTTATCTTAAATCTTACCATTGGGTGTAATACACCAACTAATTAGTGTCATCAAAACTGCTTTTAAGTATGGATTGCATATATATATATATATATATATATATATAGAGAGAGAGAGAGAGAGAGATAATATGATAAAGTTCAACAAAGAACTCATTTTTGGGGCTGAAAAGTAATTAATCGATGAATATTATTAATTATTACCCAAATGATATGAGTTTGAATTTTGTCACAAAAAAGTGAGTCCAGACATAAAAATTCAACACCATGGTTTCAAATGCACAATTGAAAGTATATATGTATATATGTATAGCGCCTGCCACTAAAGTTGCCTTTTTTTAATCTAAACATTCAATACACATGCGCCTATTGTAGCAAGATCAAAACCATTCATAACTAGCAATATTATTATTATTGGCAGGATTCTGATTTCTGAAGGAACCATTGACTCCAACTTTTAGAGAAGATGAGTTATATCCAACTTTCAGGACTCTTTCCTGTTATAAGAGGAACATGACAATGATTCCACTATAGTATTATCTATCAAAATGTACTATATCATGAAAGTGAGACTCATTTTATGTGCATAGAGGTTCATTTACATTCAATTTATCTCTCTCTCTCTCTCTCTCTCTCTCTCTATATATATATATATATATATATAGGATAATGATACAAAATATGTACTGTCTATTTTTTTTGAATTTTTTTTATCGTGTAATGATTTAAATACATATAATTTGTAAATTTTAATAACTTTTAATAATATAATTATAAAAAAATCTCAGAAGTATAATAGAAAAAGTCACGACAGTGACATTATCGCGAGGCACGAAAAGAAACATTTTTCATATATATATATATATATATATATATATGTGTGTCTCCAAATTAAGCAACAGATAAGAAAATTATTTCATCCCATCATTCATGTTATGTTAAATATACAATCGATTTTCTAATTTTACAAATGATTAAAATTCAGCTCTAAGTGAGACTATATGTATAAGCCAAAAAATCAACTTTTTGGATATTTGAGTGTGTATGTATGTGTATATATATATATTGAAAACTCAAGCACAATAAGCTTAATATCTAGTGACCTGTATACAAGATATGGATATATAAAAGAACTACCTTAACAATTTTCTTGGTGTAATCTTGATGACAAGTCCAGGAAAGACATCATCTGGGTCATGAATATGAGGGTTCTGCTCAACTATAAAGGGATCACCACACTTATTGCTGATGGTGTGGAGAGTTTCTCCTTCTTGGACAACATAAATCTCATCACATGATCTGTCCAAAATATTGGTTCCTTTGAAAACATCAGCATAAGGATCATCATGTAAGGTTGTCGTTTGAGATGTTTCTCTTATGGAACTCTGCAATATAAGGATGATAAGCACAAGTGCACAGTAGCATGAAGCGACATCTGCCATAGACATTAATGTAAGCGCAGGTTGCTTTGAGAAATTGCGAGCCGCCATGGCGGAGAGAAATTAAAGATCGAGAGAGGGGATATGATATGGAGAGGAAGGATGATTGGAATTTATGAGAGGAAGAGAAGGGGCACGAGTGAGGTGTGAAGGTCAGTTTTGGCGGTTTCTTTAACGAAGAGTGGGGTGGCGGTGGCGGCTTATGGGATGAAAAAATGGACACGATATGTAGAATTTTACGTGAGTCACCTTCTTTTCTTTTTTAAGCCTAAAAAGACTGCCACAAAAACGACTCTCTTTAGGTGTTTTCCACTGCACCTGTTTTATATATATTTCCGTTCGATCAACGCTTTGCTTGCATCTCCTGGCATCTATTACTATAATATATACAAGTTTCCAGTGTTTTCTCCAAGACTAAAATCATTAAATAACCTCCAAATTAATGTACATGTGTAGCCATTTGAGATCATCTTGCCTTAACTGAATATCCCGAGAACTATGCTAAATCAAGACGTTTGCCGAAAGGTAAAGGAATCTTTCAATTTCTCAAAAAAAAAAAAAAAAAAAAAAAAGGAATCTTGCAAAAGACATGTCAGCTTTTGTGCTTCTTGATTCACCTCCTCAAACAAAAGCAATAGGCATTTCTTCCCATCAATAGGGTGTATTCAATTAAGACTTTCAATAACATTTATAAATTTTTTTTAAGTGAATAACTTTTGAAAAGTTTATAGATTTTTAATGACTTTTAATAATTTTTATAGAGTTTAATGACTTTTACAGACTTTTATAGAGTTTATGAATTTGTTAATGACTTTTATAAACTTTATTTTGAAAGACTTTTTATGACTTTTACATATTTTGACCTAATAAATTAATTTTTGTCATATAATAAAAATAAATTTTTTCAAATAATTTCTAAAAAATATTTGAGATATCTATTTTATTAATTGCAAATAAAAAAATATCAAGGAGTTGTTTCAATTTTTACACCCAAAATAAACAATTAAAATTTCCAAATGCTAAACTGAACTTAAAAACTATGAAAATTTGATTTTTTTCTTCATAAAAATTCTAACTAACTCCATATAACAAAACTTAAAACAATATTAAAAAAAAAAAAAACTAATGTTCATTATCATCCACATGCTCAACATCATTCCACATATTAGTAGCTATAGTAGTCCTCCATTCATTGACAGTATTTCTTTGTTGCTCTTGAGTCTCAGGAAATAGTTCAAAATCATCTTCTTCATTAACTGGTATAGGTGGAGATGATAAAATTTCACTATCTGGTTTAATTGGAAATTCATCCGAACGACACTCTTTTCGAAGAAAGTTGTGCAGTCCTACACATGCCAACACTAGCTCTGCTTGTGTGCTATATGGAAATGGAGGAGCTGTTTTAAAAATTGTAAACCGAGATTTAAAGATACCAAATAATCTCTCAACTGTATTCCTCAAAGAAGCATGACAAAGAACAACTCATTTGCATTTTCGTGATGACGACCTTAACCGTGAAAATCTTGAAAATGATAGCAAACACCTCGAAAAGGAGCTAAAAACTGTAGTCGATTTGGAAATCCACAATCCACCAAATAATATTTACCTAACATATATATAATAAAAAACATGATAAATAAAAATAAAAAAAACATATAAAAAAGTGAAAATAAATTGAAATAGCAATATGTAGATTAAAAGTACCTTGTGGCACTTTAAGTCCATTACTTCTTGATAGAGCATCATTTAACACTTTTGAATCATGTGCAGATCCTTCCCATCCACTAAGCACATATATGAATTCCAAATCAAAGTTACAAGCTACTAAAACATTTTG
>CATIWK010078497.1:0-15152 GCA_949634005.1 Mallotus japonicus
TTCAAGAAATAAATTGCATCCATGAAAACGCTAAGACCTTTGATAGAAAATTCGTGTCACTTTCACGTACTTTTCTCCCTTATTTCCACAACGACTCCATCATAATTTGCTTATAATTATAAATGAATGAATGAATCTCCACATTCCCACATCCTCCAATTCATTAACTTTCTTTGCGTTAGTCTTTTATTATTGCTAAGTCTTTATCCGATTTTTTGCCTTAGAAAATGGAGCACGTTTGGTCTCGTAATGAACCAGCAAATCTTGAATCAATAAATTTTTGTTTGCTCTTGCTGATTATGCTCAAGTTTCACAAACGTTGTTACATGTGCTTTTGCATGTTTCCAAAGTTTGGGCAGAAACGAAGTGCTCTCTACTTGATGATGTAGCCAAGAAACATTGCATTGACAGAACTGCAAGTCATGAACGATGACGAGACACACTCACCCAAAATAGTACTCGCTGTCATAATAAGAATTTAGTTGAAGAGAAGCTAACCGTAGGAGAGGTGACAATGGTGATGAGAAAGCTAGGAAACTGTTACGACCTGGATGGTGACAAGCTTCAGGATAATCTGGGTTCAAATGAGATTACTGCTCTGTTTGAAGAGCAGGAGCCAAGCCTTCAAGAAGTTAAAGAAGCTTTCTCCATGTTTGATGAAAATGGAGATGGTCAGAAAGCTCATCAGTATTCTGGGGAGAGCATCACTTTTACCCTCTCTGCTATGCTTTCTTCTCTCACCGGCAACAAGTACTCTCTTGCCGGAGAAGATATTGGAGAAGGAGACGTTGAACAAAGAAGACATTGAAGACCAACATTCTTTTTTTTTTCAAAAAGACATTGAAAAGATGCTGATGTGGCATGACAGAGCAGAAGTATTAAAGTGAAGAGACCAAATTACCCTTTGCCACATCATCAAATTTAACGGTGTTAGCAGGATTTCAGTTTTTTGCTAATGGAGTGAACCTCAGGGTACCACTTTGTTAGGGTTCAAACCACAGGTCAGAAAGTGATTAGGGTTCAAACCACAGGGTACTTATCTGTACTTTTCCCTAGAATATAAACTCACTGGATATTCAACCTAGAGAAGAACAAGGAGAATATCGCAGTGGAGCTAAAGTAAAATTGAGAAATTGAATTAATATAGGAAGAAGAGGAAGATTGAGCGTTGATTCATGGCATTCAAGATAATTTATTTTGAGTGGGTTTCTGGCATTAATCGATTCATGGCCGCGTTGGGAGTCAGGGTTTTGTTAATGAAATTATGGTCATAATTTCTCAATTTTTCCTTTTTGTTACCTTATTCTTATTTTTTTTCTTTTTATTCAATGAAAATTTTTCATTGCCCGCCTAAAATTCCTGCTATTAGCACGTGACAATCAATTGCGACCATAATAAAAGACTTTCAGCAATGACTTTTTTAAGTTCATCGTAAATTATCTATATTTTAACGATGATACCAAAATTTGGCCGCTAATAACACACTTATAAGGATGAATTTTTATGTGATCGCTAAAAGTTGGTCGTTAAAAGCTAATTTTCTTGTAGTGTAACTATTGTGGTCTTCATCAAACTAGGAGTTTGTAAGCATTCTTAAACTTAGAGTTTCCTAGGTTGATGAATATATATATATATATATATATATATATATATATATGTTGCTTGGCCATTTAGTTATGTGTGACATGCAAATTGGATCCTTTAGAATGGAATTCTTCATGTTATGAAGGGTTATGTAAGTAAAAGTTTTGAAATTTTGCCCTACTTAGGCTTGTGCTCACCACACATGTTTCTAATGCCTAAGTTACATAAACGATTCCTACAATAAACAGTAATTACGCCAAAATTTGATAGTACAATTCAAGGCATTAGTAATTTGGCTAACAAAAAAAAATTACAAGGAAAAAATGGAACAATAAGCACAATATTGAGAATAAGAGAGTTAGGCATAGATATTCCTTCATGAGTAACAAGAATAATAGTAATCAATATGTTTCGTTAGGTTGATAGTCGAATAGATGTGAGATGGTAAGTAGAGTTTGTCATATGATTAGTAGCACTTGTGCCAATAATCCATTAAGATGTGAACTTATCATACTTGGTTTATCATCAAGGGCAACATGGATTATAACAATAGTATCTGAGGTAGGTGGTGAATTGTTAGTAGCAACAATGACAACCTTACTAATCTTTTTGCAAGACCTTTTAGTGAAATTTCACCATTCTGGGTAACCAACAATTTCATAGCAATGATTTTTAGAGTGTCCATTCTCACCACAATGTGTACATGTATATATGTTGGTCTTACTCGGCATTTTTCCTTTAAATGGTTGATGAGTTCTTGTTACCAAGAGCACTGCATTATCTAGCATAGCCTTATGTTCCTTCATTGTGTGTCGCTGGTTATAATCCCTACATATATATGCATAACATATCATATTTACTTAATTTACATATTGAATTAAAATTTTATTCATTTCATTATTATGATTTTCTTATGTAAACCATAGGTTATTTTCCTTTTCATCTTTTCATCTTCCTGCGTTCATACTCCTACATAGGACCTCATCCCACCTGTAGTGCGGGCTCCCCACAGTCTCGGGTTTACCAGGGATGCCACAGTCCCTCTTCTTGCTGATCTAGGGTCCCATATTTGTCACTCGGCATTGGGAGAGGTTAGTACCCTAATCTCCTCATTTTTTCTTTAACTTTCCTATGAAATACATCGAGAAAAAGATTAGTATAGGTCAATTAATCATTTAGGATTAGAAAAACAATCGATTGCACATGTCATTATGAGATTTGACAAAAAAACGAAAACTGGCATTCTTCACACCGAAGGGGCGATCGCCCCCTCGAGGAGGCGATCGCCTCCTTGCTTAAAGACGATTGTCTCCTTGCAAGGGACGATCATCACCTCACGTCCTGGGGCTTCGGCCCTTGGCCAGGAGGCGATCGCCTCTTGGCACTAGGCGATCGTCTTTTGGCCAAGAGGCAGTCGCCTCTCAAGCGGACAGGCCAATCTTCCGAGTTTTCATTCTTTCATACATTTCAAATGTGCTCTAATTAAAATGCATTTAATTCAACTTCCCTGTATTTCTTGCAGACTGATGCGACCTTGCTGAAAGGTGTCGGGAACTTCCATAGAGTTTGGGCCTTCTATAATGAGTTGATTGATGATCAGCGAGATCGGATACAGGAGACCGGCTTTGAGGACTTCATCCTCTCTCTCTCAAAGGAGCAGGGGAAGACAGACTACCAGCCTTTGCATGCTGTGATGGAGAGGTGGTTTGACACCACTCACACCTTCCATCTCCATTCGGGGAGCTTACTCTGGACCCCGTTTCATTTGTCACTATCAGAGGGATTGCTTGTGCAGGAGACCCCATCCCCTTTGACGTGAGCCTCTATCAGATGTCTCCTGAGAAGCTGACCTATATCGAGCGCCTCCTAGGCATGGTCCCGGAGATGAAGGGGACACATACTATTAAGCATGACTCGATCCGGGCTTTCTATACACGAGAGAGGACTACAGAGATGACTTCCCCGATGCAAATAGATCAGGTAGTGTGAGCATTCCTACTCTATCTTTTTGGCACCACTCTTTTCGCTGACACTGCTAGCTCGCTGGACTTGATGTTCATCATGCCTCTAAGGGTCTCTTCTTTCGACTGGGGTGGCTATGCTCTAGCTTACTTGTACCAGAGCATAGATGAGCTCGTCCGCGGAGCTAAGAGATTATGCTACTTTTGGCACACAGTCCTGGTATATTCCCTACACTATTCCCTTGATCCCTTCAGACAACTATTTTCTGATACTAACTAATAATGCTTCTTTGATAGGTCTGGGCCTTGGAGCTAGAGCTGGTTGTTGGAGTAGTGAAAGTAGGGGGCGACTTCCCAGCTTTGAGCAGGTGGGGTGCTAGTCGGGCATTGAAGAAGCACCTGACTCAAGTATATATTCACCGGCTGCACCTGAACTCGCTGACACAGGATGCGGTACCTACAGCATTTACAATAGCATTAGTAAGCTTATGAATATAACTCACTTACCTATTGATTTCTTTCTTTTGCAGATCAAGAATGACTTGTGGGGACCCGTAGACGGGTGGACTGTAGAGATGACTCGATCTAGGCCTTTGTCCTTGAGGAGAGTTCTGCTCCGTGGGTCAGGCTACTGAGTTTGGTACCTTAGCGAGCGGGTCCTGAACTGGCATCGCGGTATTGGGGCGAGATACGTCCCTAGACCTCCTCCTAGGAGTATGTTCTGGACTCATGAGCTAGAGGGTGAGGATCTCGATCGGGCCTTTACTGGAATACTTACTGTAGATCGCACCATCCGGCATAAGAGCGGGTATAGGGATTTCGTTCAGACTCATCTCCTGCGGACAGTTCCCTTATCCTATGCTTCTACTTCTCAGATACATTCTTGACACCCCTCTTTGCTTTTGAGGTTATCACGTACTGACATGATTTCACATTCCTAGGCTACAGCCCGCGCACCTGCCCCGAGAGCCAGGGCAGAGATTCAGGAGAGAGAGCCTCAGAGGTTTCGTTTTGATGAGTGCAGAGGGCACTTTAGCCGCAGCTGAGCGAATGGGACCATCTGATGCCCCCAGTTCGCCAGTGGTTGCTAGCAGTCTGGTTTACACTCCGGACCCCCTAGTTTGCTGCTGGGTTCCTCTAGGAGAGCTGTCTCGTCAGTTCCTGACCTTGGATGATAGTTTGAGGCCTGCTTGTGTCCTCGAGGGCACCACACATATAAGTTTAACCCTATCTCATGTTCTGTACCATTCTCAACTTGTTTGTTAATACCGAAATCTCATTTGCACCTGCAGATTCCTTTAGCTTAAGGTCAATACATGTACCGCTTGATCGAGGCTCAGCGGGACTATCTGCTAGAGGTCACTCAACGGTGAAGGGTAAATGATCTTCCTATGTCTATATGTATGCATGCTCACATGATTTACTAACCTATAACCTGCTCACACACAGGATCGGGACGCAATGCACTGTGAGAGGATTGCAACCCTGGATCGTCAAATACAGGCGCTCCAGCTCGACGACGATGAAGAAGACGAGGACAGGACCGGCGACGATGCTGGAGGCAGAGATGATCCCAAGGGCACAGGGCCGGATGCTTGAGATAGACTAGGGCTTATTTCTGATAGGTCTTAGATACTATCATTTGATCTCAGAATTTTTGCACTTTCAGTAGTTTCATTTCTTTCATTTCTTATTCACTTCGACTAGATATTATGCTCTTTAAACAGCTAGATTGTGTGTCTTTTAGTCAAAACCATGTTGTTTTCTCATGAAATCTCCGTCTGTCACCCTGTTAAAGAGGCGATTACCTCTTGGATCTCTGGTGGAGAGGCGATCGCCTCCTGGTGAAGGGGCGATTGTCTCTTCGAAGAGGTAATCGCCTCCTTACCGTGCTGCAGACTCCTTTTAAATCCCTAATTTAGCAATTCAACCTCCATTCCTCTCCTCTTCGTTCCAAAACTTCATTTTCTCTCTCCAAGATTTCTAGAACCCCTAAAAATGACTGAACGAAACCTCAAATGACTACAGTCGATCCTGAAGGGCCTGGATGGAGAATCATGGGTCAGATTGGAACCGTTTCACCTATCAATCTTCATATCGCTACATGCTAGAAGAATCAACTTCCCCTTCCTCCATGCTATGTCTCGATCCTGGGACCCTCAGAAACACGTTTTCCGATTTAGTACTATAAAACTGTGCCCCTTGCCAGAAGAATTCGAAGCTATATCTGGTTGTAGCATGGATTCCGCTTCTCAACTTACTATCCTTAACCTCAGGATTTCGGGTCCGTATTTTGTTCAATATCAGATGGCCCAGATGTTCGATCTTTCGCCCCAGTCTTCAACTCACTGCATTCTCGGCTCTGAGATTGAGTTAGAATCCTTCATTGAGATCGTCCCAAACATGGACAAAACAGAAGCTTTCTGGCCCCGAATGATGGCCCTTTGCCTGTACGCTCAATCCTTGCTCATTTCGCTCTTGGGAAATTACGATTCCAAAATCATACATATCTTAGGCCAGGTGGAAGCAGGACTCAACCCGTTCCCTCTCATTCTAGCTGAAACACTCATTGGGCTAGACAACTTTGCCTCAACTAGGTGATTCTCTAGAAGTCCGATGCTGTTGAAGGTTAGTGTTCTCTTTCTGCCCCCACATTCTATCATTCTGTCATCCTCAATTTGCCTGCTTATCATCCTTGCAGATGTGGCTTCATGAGAAACTAGGACTGCTAAATCCTCCATAAAACCTTACACATTATAGAGCCAAGCATTGCAGAACTAGAAGACTGCATCCTGTTCTGGACAACCTCCAAGGTTGGCTGTCAACCTTCCCTGACACCTTGATCTGATGGATGTGCCCATGGTGGAGATTACAACAAGTAACTCTTCGCTCTTACACCTACTGTGTCCCTGTTGCTGGCCTTCATTTCGCTACATTTTACAATCTTGCTCGCCTTTGTTGACAGTACGGGCAAAAGCAACTCATTCCAGAGCTCGTTCATGAATTCGAACCAGGACCCCTTTCTCAGAACTTTCTGGACAACTTGGTTGCTACTTGGCCTCAAAGAGCTATCTAGAGGAGCATAGACTGCAATGGAGATCCATCCACCGATGATCAGTATAAGGCATGGATTCAGTTACAAGAGATAGAAAAAGATGAGTTTGTTAAAAGCAAAAGAACGTTAGAATTACAAGCATCGAGTGCTTAGAATGTTCATCAAAAGAAAAGGAAACATAATTAGGTAATGAACTAAGTCATCTTTTCTTGTTTGTGTAATAGAGTTTCCTTTTAACGCTAAACAGTTTATAGTAAACACTTAATGTAATGTTTAACAATAATTAGAACAATCTGTTTTATTTAATTTAAGCACGATATGCATATACATTTTGCTTCTGACATATCTCATGTCGTTAGTTGGCTTGCCCTTGCAAGTTTTCCGACTAACCATTTTTCACTCTCCCTCTCCTTTTACATGTCCTTAACTTTTGCCTGGACCGCCTCTTTCAAGGTTTTCAATCCAGTAGGACTTTTTACTTTTTCATTTTCTTTGTCTTTAACTATTGCCTAGACAGCCTCATTTGTGAGGTTTTCTCTCTAGCGAGACTTTCACAGGAAGTATTTCTTCAGCTTGTCGAGGTTAATGGGCTCTCTGAATTCATTCCCATCGAGATCAGATATGATAGTAGCGCCTTTGGAGAATAACTTCTTCACCAGATACGGACCTTCCCAGTTAGGCTTGAACTTTCCTCGCAGGTCGGCCATGATAGGCTTTGTGAGTTTTAACACTAAATCACCTTCTTTGATCTTCCCCGGCTTGATCTTCCCCAGCTTGATCTTCTTATTATAGGCTCGAGCTATCCTCTTCTAGTACAGCTGTGCATGGTACATGGCCTTCATCCTTTTCTCGTCCAACAATGCAAGCTGTGCTAAGCGGCTCTCCACCCACTGATATTCGGGGATCTTAGATTCCAAAAGAACCTTTAATGATCGAATCTCAACCTTTATCGGTAATACAACTTCACATCCGTATACTAAGGAATATGGAGTGACCTTTGTCGACGTCCTAGCAGTAGTCCTGTATCCCCATAGTGCAAACTGTAGATAATCTGCCCAGTCCTTGTAATTCTCAAGCGTTTTGGACAAGATCCTCTTCACATTCTTGTTCGCAGCCTCTACTGCACCATTCACTTGCGGTCTGCAGGGAGATGATCTATGATGCTTAATCTTGTACTCCTGTAGCAAAGCAGCAGTTTCAGCTTGAAATTGGACGCCGTTGTTAGCGATGACATGATAAGGCAATCCATATCGAAAAATTATATTCTTTTCAATAAATCTTGCCATCTGTCTCAAGCCAACAGTAGCATAGGACTCAGCTTCAACCCATTTGGAGAAATAGTCATTCGCTATAATAATGTATCGATGACCATTTGATGCCTTCGACCTTATCTCTCCGATGATGTCGATTCCCAAACTACAAACGGCCATGGAGAAGTTATTCCCTGTAGTTCTATAGATGATAAATAACTGACGTCGCCATAAGCTTGATAGTCATGACATTTCTTCACAAACTTGACACAATCCGTTTCTATGGTCAACCAGAAGTACCCTTGACGAGTTATCTTCTTTGCCAAGACTGTCCCATTCATATGTGGCCCATATATTCCTCCGTGCACTGCCTCCATAAGTTCCTGAGCTTCAGTTTTATCAACACATCTCAAGTGGACACCAGTTGGCATTCTCTTATACAACATCCCGTTATAACTTATGAACTGCCGTAATAACATTCTCAAAGACATCCTTTCTTTCTTCTCTGCATCCTCAGGGAACTGTCCTGTCTCTAAGTATTACTGCAGATTATAGAACCACGGCCTCTCAACAGCATCTAACGGCATTACTCTCATCTCTTCATAATAAGGGTATCGGGATTTCACTAGCACTAGAGGCTTGACTGCTATTTGTTCTCTGCTCTCCCACATGGAAGCCAAAGTAGCTAGGGCATCAGCTATATGGTTATCCTCTCTTGGGAGATGAACAAATTTACACTAAGTAAAGGACAATGAAATAGTAGCTAAATAATCCCAGTACAGGTGCAGTCAGTCTTCTTTCACTTCCCATTCTTTGGAATCTTGCTTCACCACCAGCATGGAGTCATCGTATATGACAACATCTTCTACCCCCACACTGTGTAACGCCTCCATACCGAAGATACAGGCCTCATATTCAGCTTGGTTGTTTGTTACATCGAATTCAATCCTCTTTGCCATTGGGATATTTCTCCTTCTGGCATGACTAGGATTACACCTATACCCACTCCTCGATTGTTGACTTCTCCGTCAAAGTACATTTTCCATCCTTGTGCTTCTATCACTGCCAAATGCTCATCAGGGAACTCTAATTCCCATTCCTGTTCGTCGGTTATCGGGTTCTGTGCTAGAAAATCTACTACTGCCCTCCCTTTCACCACCTTCTTTGCCACATAGTCTATGTCAAACTCAGTGAGCAGAACCAACCACCTGGCTAACTTTCCCATAATTGAAGGTGTCTGTTGAAGATACCTCAGGGGATCATGCTTAGAAACTGCTTGTATGCTATAAGATTGGAAGTAGTGACGAAGCTTCTTAGTCGCCCAGATCACAGCTAAACATGTCTTCTCCACCAAACTGTAGTTGGCCTCATACTGCAGCAGCTTCTCACTCTAATAGTACACAGTGTTTTCAACTTTCCCCTCGCTTTCCTATGCTAACATAGCCCCTATCGCACCCTTCTCTATTGCCAGGTAGAGGATCAAAGGTTTACCGGGTCTTGGCGGTTGCAAAATCGGCGGTTTCATCAGATAATCCTTAATAGCCTCAAAAGCCTATTGACACTTATCATCCCAGACCACTGATTAATTCTTCCTCAGAAGTTTGAAGATAGGCTCGCAAATCGCGGTCAACTTGGCTATGAACCTACTGATATACTGTAGTCGCCTGATAAATCCTCTGATTTCCTTCTCTGTCTTAGGCGCAGGCATTTTGCGGATCACTTTAACTTTATCTGGATCAACTTATATTCCTTTCTGGCTAACAATGTGCCCCAACAGTTTCCCATATGTTACCCTGAAGATACACTTATTTGGGTTCAGTCTAAGATTGTACTTCTCAGCCCGTGCTAGAAACTTATCTAGAGCTTCGAAATGACCTTCTCTGGTTGCAGACTTCACCATCATGTCATTAACATACACTTCTATCTCCTTATGGATCATGTCATGCAACAAGGTAGTGGTCATTCTCTGATAAGTGGCCCCTTCGTTCTTCAGCCCAAATGGCATGCTTGTGTAACAGTAGATGCCCCACTCAATGGTGAATGATGTCTTCAGCTTGTCTATCACTGCCATCATAATTTGGTTGTATCCTGAAAAACTGTTCATGAAGGACATTGCGCTAGAAACCGCACTATCGATAAGAGTGTCGATGTGTGGCAGTGGAAAGTCGTCTTTCGGACAGGCTTTGTTCAAGTCTCTATAGTCCACGCACATTCTGACCCTCCCGTCTTTCTTAGGAACTAGGACTATATTTGCCAACCAGTGGGTGTCTTGTACTACCTCCAAGAACTTCGCCTTCAACTACTTCTCAACTTCTTCCTTGACCAGAAGAACCCATTCAGGTCTCAACCTCCTCTTCTTTTGCTTTATTGGCGATATATGAGGATACGTAGGGATTCTGTGTTCTGCAATCTCTCTGTCGATGCCTGGCATATCCTCATAACCCCATGCAAATACTTCTTGCCTTCTTTTTAGCGTTTCTTTCATTTTTCCTTCTCATCATGAGTTAAATCAGAAGCAAGCAGTATATTTTTAGGGTTATCATTTGTGCCCAAATTAAATGATTCAATTTGTGTGGAATTAATGTCAAACATATGCATGAAATGATCATCACAAACAGAATAACCGTTAGGAAATACATCCCATAAATAAATAAAGTCGGACTTCATTACATTTATCTTAGAGAAAAAAAAATCATCAGTTTCAATCAAATAAGCTAAAGACATATCAAAATCATCATCGTAAAAAAGATATGTAATGGAATTTGGAACATAGGTCTCGAGATCCATCTCCTTGTCTAGACCATCGGTGTCTTTTACTTCCAGAGCAGCAATGTCCTCTTCAGGCTCCTCTTCAGCCACTATCAGTTCTTCCAAGGGGGTGTCTACAGTTTCAGCCTTCTGTGCTCCATTCACATATTCAGTGAATATTTCGAACCCCGGGATCACTTCCCCAGCCATCAGAATAGGTTCAGGAGTCCCGCTGTAAGGATAACCGGTGCCCTCCTTCATAAAAGTCTCTCGCAAGGCCTTTCTCTCATACTTAGTTTCCTCTTTCTCGAGTTGGTCTCAAATGTCAAGTCCCTCCTTAGAGCCGTCACCTCCCTCATACCCTATTCCGTGCTTCATAATCAGCATTCCATGCTCCACATGTTTTGGCACACCCTGTTGATTCTTCCCCAACCCCAAACCAGGAAAGAAGTCCATATTTCGCATCATGCCGACAACTTTCTCACTCATTTCAGCCTCGTTATAAATCGCACAGACTTCAAAGCTGGGACTTATAGGAATTTCTTTGGATGCCAACTTCAATGCAGCTACAGTAGCCTCCGTTTCTGCTGATATAGTGACAACTTTATCCTCATAGGGAAAATTGATCTTCTGGTGAACAGTGGATAGCACCCCACCTAGAGGATGGAACCAAGGTCTTCCTAGCAGAATGGCAAAGGTCACGGGAATATCGATCACATGCAAATCAACCCAAGCCTCAATGGGTCCCGTCTTGACCAATGCTTTGAACGTCCCTTCCACGTTCCTTCTTGTATCATCATAAGCTTTGATAACTACTTTGGAAGGCTTTAGATCGGCTACAGCTAATCCCAACTTTGGTAGGATCTTCAATGGGCATACATTGATGGTAGAACCATTATCCACCATTACGCAGCAGGTCATTTTCCCTTTTACCTCAGCTTTGATGAATAAATCCTTATGGTGGTCCCTTCCTTCTAAAGGCAGATCATCATCGAAAAACATGATGGTTCCTTGGGCAGTTTCCGTTAATGAGCTGACCATCTATTCAGGTGTACACCCCATGGAGATCTTCCTTTGATCCAAAGCTAGAACTAATGCTTCCTTATGGTCTTTGGAATGCATAAGCAGCTCCCAGACACTAGCAATTATCTCTTTCTTCTTTGCCTTTCTTTCTGAGCTTTCTGCTTCTTCTTGCTCTGGTTTAAGGTTCACTTTCTTCTACTTTCTCTTTAACTTTCCCTACCGGTTGACTTACTTTATTCTCTTTGTCTTCCCACAGATTAACCTGCCCTTCATTCTCATCATCAGAGCTCCAAATGTCTAACACTCGTACTAGAAGCTCTACATGTTGCTCTCTCTGGCTCAAGTCTTTTGGTTCAGGTTCTGGTGTTTTAGGAGTGGTGTTGATAAAGGAATTAAACACTTGTTCCTTCGTTAAACTAGTACTAATTATAAGGATGGGTGCATTTGGAGGTGGGGCGGCTCGGTAGTTCGGTAAGGGATTGTTTTGTGTATTTGGCTTTCAGCTTTCTGGGTCAGTGATCTTTCCAGCATCGATTAGATCTTGAATCTCATGCCTCAATAGGGCACAGTTATCAGTTTCATGTCCAACGGTCTAGTGGAACTTGCAGAAGAGTTTCGGGTTGGCATTTGGTGTGGGTTGTTATGAGGGTAAAGGCCGCAGCAGGTTCTTCTCAATCAACTTCTCAAGAACCTTAGAAAGAGGCCGCCCCAAATTTGAGAACCTTCGAGGCTGCCTTACAGCGTTAATGTGCACACTGCTGCTTGGTTGTGGCCTAATAGCATCTATCTGTACATTGCTGCTTGAACGGGCTCTTTCCTTGCCCCCAGTCCTTCCCCTGAAGAATCTTCTCTCTTGAGCTAAGTCTGACCCCTTCTGGACCCCAAATCTGTATAGCTCTTTAAAGTTACGGATTCCCAAATCTCCCAACTTTTTAGACAGCATTGGACCACAACCCTCTATAGCTATTATCAGCTGGTCCGCCTCAGCAGGCCGATGTCTCGTTTGACGTAGCTTCTCCCTCCAACGGGTCAGGTAGTCAGTGAAAGACTTGTTGAATTTCTGTTTGGTGTTCTGTAGGTCTCTCAGCAACACCTCCAGCTGGACATTAAGGCCATACTGCTTCACAAATGCAGCACGTAACTGATTCCAATCCGATTGGACATGCGGATCTAGAGCATAGTACCACTGAATCGGTGCACCTTCTAGCGACATAGGGAATTGCTTGACAATTTAGACCCTAGACAAACCAGTGGCTTTCATGTATGTCGCATATTGTTTTAGGTGCAGATGTGGATCATCAGTCCCTGAGTACTTCTTCATGTTCGAAAATTTGAACTTATGAGGTAGGGGATCATCTTCCTCACCCAAGGTCAGACTGGTGTAATCCATCGGAGTGGCCATGCCCTTCTCCTTCATCATTACTTGCATCTGGGTTACAGCCTTAGTCAGGTCCTTAGCCCAATCAGGCTATCCTCTTTCATCTGCTTGGCCTACATTCCTTCGACCTATTGGGTCAATTAATACTGTAACATCGTCTTCTTCTCTCTCCCTTATCGGGATTTTAGCATCCAAATTAATTGGAGTAGTTAGCTGCACTGGCTGTTGTTCTCCAATTAATTTGGTCATCTCCCCCGTCATTTCTTTCATCATGGAACAGGTCTCAGCAACCATCTCTTCTTTTAACTGTATAATCACCTCATCTTTCAACTGTGCTTTAAAAACCTTAGGATCAAAGCTGCCTGCCATTACTATTTTTGAGCTTTTAACTAGGCGACCAGAACTAGAATGAGCCCAGATAGATGAACTTGAAGGATCTATAGCTGCAAGACCACAAGTCAGAATTATGCATGACGTGTATGCATGATGTGCAGGCTGGTCCATTACTTAAAGCAGAAAGAAATAAACACACTTAACTATCATACAACATAGACAAATCATGGATGAAAATGTGATGACCTCCACCTTTATTCCTCCCTCACACGTATTCATTGGTGAGTATCTCATCCTAGGATTTTTGGCCTGGTTTTGATTATTAACAGGGGACATCAAAATTGACGTATGTCAGAACTCTTGAAATGATGCAAACAAGTAACAGATCCTTTTAATAAATCCAAAGTCCACTTAACGGGCCAAGAGTGACATTTGGGCCTACCTTGTTTAAGATCCATTCATGATGGGCCAAAATGGGCATAAAAGGCCCATTTTGGATAACATCCATCTGAATGGGTTAAACTCGGGCATGAAAGGCCCAATCTACACAAGGCTCATTGATAATGGGCTTGGGTTTTATTTTAAGGATCCATCAAAGGGCATAAAAACACAGCATAAGGGAACATTCCTAAGGGAAGTAACTAAGTCACTACATGAGCTTGAGCCAAAGGATATTAGGCTTCGGCTCCCACATCGATATACATCGATATACGTCTCCCCACTCAAGGGTCTAACAACGTGGATAGTACATATCGTGTGTGGTAATAGGCGATATTCCACCACCAGGTTTGAGTGAAAAATAGGTAACGAAGTATGGACTATTACCGACTTAATAAGGACTGAAGTGTTCATTGTGTGCAAAACGTGTAGTGAATGCAAGTAGGAATGCAAAAGAAATCAAGGAATAATCAAAGATGAAAATAACAAACATTGGAATCAGTTTCTCTATCCCCAGTGGGGTCGCCACTGTAGGCGGCAGGGTCTAGCGCGCGCCCAAGTGTTGGCAACCACAGCACTGTATGGGCTCAAGGCCCACTAGGAAATACGAGTTGGGTCTAAGCCTAATCGGAGATGGAGTCGCCACCCAGATAAAAGCTGGGATACACTTATACGGTAATTGGATTCCACAGAGGTTCCTAGAAGTCGTCATCAGAGAACGGGTTCGGAAACTGGGTATGGACGTTCAAATGTCCACCCGACCTTGTGATCGGCCTCTGTTTATGTTCGTGATTTATTACCCTTAATTATTCGATTATTCCTTTATTAACATGCAAATATTTGGTTGCCTTCAAACAATTGGTCAAGTTTTACATTAAGTCCAAGTTTGCACATTATTCATATTTCATGTATTTAAGTCTTAACAATCGTCAAAAATCAAAGTTTACAACCATACATTCCGAATACATGGGAAGGAGGATTAGGGATTACAACAACTTTGCTTCAAATAAATAACAAATAAATGGAAAATAAACAATAATATACAGGAAATAAACCAGAAATATACAGAAAATAAACCGCCATCAAAACCTCTTAAGAACTAATTAATACAAATATACATCTAGTGGTTTGAAACCACTCTTAACAATTCCTACAAAACAAATGGTTACCCTTTCCCACAAGTCGGGAATTTGGTTGATTAGCTCAAATTCAATAAAACACTAATCACAATTCAAGTATAGGCAAATGTACAAGCAAACATGGTACTTTCACTAATATAATGCAAAAATAGTGTAATTATACATAGGATAGCAATATAACGACATGAATTATAAATGAAAATCATACAAAAGCTGTGCAGAAAGGGAAACAGGGCATCGCTC
>CATIWK010078591.1:0-12804 GCA_949634005.1 Mallotus japonicus
GACTCGGCTCATTTAGCTTAACAAACGAATTCGAACGAATTTTTTTCGAACCAAACTCCGAACGAATTACGAACCGTTCGGCTCGGTTACACCCCTTCTTAAAATTCTCTACCGCAATAATTATGTGAGTTGATAATATAATTGGAGTTATTTTACTCTATATTAGCAAGAATTCCGGTTTAGGTATTTCTTACTATTGTATTTCTTTTTTCTTCTGTTAGTTTTATTTTTCCTCCTATATCCTAATTAGCATTTCAAATTAATTTTTTTATTTTAGATATAAAAATCTATACGTCTTCATCTTATAAATAAATTTTTAAAATGTGTTAATTTTATCAATATTAAATAGATTATTAGAAGATGTATTGCTATCAATATTAAGTGGTAATCTGTAATATCATTACAAAAATATTTTAATAGGTAGATAGACCATTGCTGTTATATAGATGATCAACATGAGTAAATTATGCCTGAAGGATAAACCAATAGTAGTGTAAAGCTTGTGTATTTGATTCTTTGCAAAATTTTTATATGATAAAGTCATGAAATTTGAATTAATTAAATTTAACTGACCGCTCATAATTAACTATAATTATTATCGTAGATACATATATATGTATCATAGTAAGTATTTTTAATAAAAAATCATTTTAAAAAAGAAAATTCAAATAAATCGTGTCTTTTAGCTAAAAAAAAAAAATCTTTTTCAAGCAAATATCATTTCCACATTTAAAATGACTAAAAATTTTCAAAAAATAAAAATTAAAAACTAGATCAAATCATTCCACCACCACCTCTGTACGTCATTATCAGTATCACCATATCTATTACCACTACTACCAACATACTCACAACATCTTTCATTCAAGAATTATAGATATAAATAACAAATTCTTGATTTGATCACAATTTCTAACCGCTGCCACTACCATTTGTTCAAAAAAAAAAAAAAAAACACTACGACTGCCATATAATCACCGCCATCAACATCAAGCACCACCACCCTCACAGAAACTTCCAATCAAATTTGAAATTGCAATTAAATAAAGTATCTAATCATATAATTTTTAGTTTTAAAGGCAGAAATAAGACCAAAATATCTTTAAATAAAGTATATTTTTACCTACTCATGATTTTGTTATTTAAATGTAAAATTTTTATTATACTTTTGAAGATTTTGTGGTGACTCGAGGATTTGCTAAAATATAAAATTTAAATTGACTCACAAACTTTCTTTTTTTTTTTTTTTTTTTTTTGAAAATACTCACAAACTTTCTTAAGGGAGTGCAAATCATTATCTATAAAGGCAAAAAAAATATACATTTTTATTAGAAAAATCAAAATTTTAAAAGAAAGAATATAGTGAAAAATTCTAAAATAGAATTTAAAATTTTTTAATATTAAAGGGAGAAAATATAAAATTGTAAAGTGTTAAAAATATCTAGAATTTATAAAGAGATTAAGACCGTATCAAAATACTTTTTGAGATGGTTTAGTATAAAATAAATCAAATTAGGATCAATGAAAATTTTTTATTCCATATATTTTTTGATTTGGTATATTAGAATAGTTCGAAATTTCTATAATCCACACCGAGCCTTAGCCACCACCCCTAGCGAATTCCAACTATATAAAGTGGATGTTGAGTTATCTAAAGATGAGACAACTTTTGGTTCTGCTTGGGTTCTGGTGGAAGGAAAATGAATATCCATTAGGGAGAGGTAGATAAAATGCATGTGATTAGTGGCAATACAACTAACAAGAATAATAAGGACGGAGAAAAAAAGAAGGTTGTCGAATCAAGAAAAGGAAGGATTAGTAGGAGATTGCACGAGAAAAAAGATGATAACAGTATTGTGTTTGATGATAGTCGTGTATTAAATTATGATTATGAATGTTACTTGGTGATAATTTATTCAGGAATCCTTCTTTTGAATCTGCACACATAAATAAA
This sequence comes from Mallotus japonicus, assembly GCA_949634005.1. NCBI lineage: Eukaryota > Viridiplantae > Streptophyta > Magnoliopsida > Malpighiales > Euphorbiaceae > Mallotus > Mallotus japonicus. The sequence goes on from CATIWK010078591.1 coordinate 1,955, forward strand.
TTTAGGGTAAATTCGTACAAGAACTATAATGTTTAAGTTAGTATGGTTTATATGAGAGAATAAGTATAAAACGAAGAGAATGTAGAGATTGTTCATGATGTTTAGAATGAATAACTTGAGAAGATATGAGAGGTATATATAGAGAGATATTTATCTCAAACCTGATTGCATTTGGACTTCTACTGTTGATAATCTTTACCCTTTTAGGACTAGTCTTCCTAATTGAGAAAGAAGTAGATTTTCTTTTTTAAATTTCTCCATGCGCTTTTAGAGTGTTGGGCTCAACATTTGGGCCTAGATATGGATATTGGGGTATCTGGAGTCCCCCTTGAATGTTACTCGGACATTAATGTCCGAATAATCTCAAGTGGTGTAGAATGTTGCTTGTTGCTAGTGAGAGTCAAACCAAGCACATTATGAGTGGTTGTGATTATTATACTAGCACGGTGTCGAACCGAGCACAAATATGTTATGGTGATTATTATGATAAAGGCTAGGTGCAGAATCGAACCGAGCACGAATGAGTGTTGGTGATTATTATTTTGAGCGCTAGGCACGGTGTCGAATTGAACACAAATGCGAGATGGTGATTATTATCCTAAGCATTAGGCAAGTTCGACAACAAATGAGTGCCAGTGATTATTATTCTGAGCACTAGGCGCGATGTCGAACCAAGCATGAATGAGTGCTAGTAATTAGGGAAAAGGTGCAAATACACCCTTAATGTTTTACCCTAATTTCACATAAGTCCTTTATGTTTTTCGAGGTGCAAATACACCCTTATTGTTTTGAAAATGGCACATTTAGACCCCCACACCCCCCACCCCCCCCCCCCCCCCCTCCCCTCTTCTCTCATATAAACGACGTTAATTTTTTTGTGTTAGTGGGGTCCACTATATCTGATATGTATAAAAGAAATATTAGATAAAGGTGCATTTTAACCCCTAGCGTTTATATTGAGGAGCAAATTTGCCCTTAAAGAAAATTTATAAACATTTAAACACAATTTTTTTAAAAAAATTTAAACTTCTCATCTTATAAATGTGTTAAAGTACAATTTATTTTAAATACTCATACTAATGCTAATATGATATTTAAAAAAAACTAACTATAATTTATTATGTAAATATTTTTAAAAAATTGTATAAATTCAGTAAATTCTATTTTTATAATTAAAACCTTTTTTAAAAAATAATCTCATCTTATATAAATGGGATATCAACCTATACAATTGTTTTTTTTTTTTTGAAAGGACCTATACAATTGTTTTTAAAAAATAAATTCGCATAAAAATTATATGTAAATTTTTTTAATATCATATTAGCATTAATAAATTCTACAAGTATGGAAAATAAATTGTACTTTAACATTTTTATTAAATGATGAGTTTAAATAATTATTTTTTAACTTGTGTTTAAATGTTTATAAATTTTCTTTAAGGGCAAATTTGCTTATAAACATTAGGGGCAAAAATGCATCTTTATCTAATATTTTCTTATACCTGTCAGACATAGTAGACCCCACTAACAGTAAAAATTAACGTCATTTATAAGAGGGGCTAAATGTGTCATTTTCAAACAATAAGGGTGTATTTGCACCTCGAAAAACATAAAGGGCTTATGTGAGATTAGGGTAAAACATTAAGGGTGTATTTGCACCTTTTCCCTAGTGATTATTATATTAAGTGCTAAGCGCAGTGTCGAACTGAGCACGAATAAGTGCTGGTGATTTTTATGCTATATGCTAGGCATAGTGTCGAACCGAGCAGGAATGAGTGCTAGTAATTTTTGTGTTGAGCGCTAAGCTCAGTGTCAAACCGAGTACGAATAAGTGTTAGCAAGTGTCGAGTCTTTGTTGTACGCCCATATGATGGATACAATTCTAGGTATGGTCTCTCTTTAGAGGAAGCCAACCAAAATGGTAATTCAGTCATTAGAGTAATTGGCTCAATAGGTGCCCAACTAAGTTATTCCACCAATTTAAAAGCTCACTGATGTAAGATCAATAGGCAGTAAGGTGGTGCTCGTCCCCGAAGGAATTTCTTATGTTGAACTTGGATCGGATAACATTGACGCTTATTTTGACACACAACAATCTTTAAACAATTTGAAGGATGATTTTCTCACAGACGACGCTACTTGATAACTCATTCGTGAATCCTTCCTTTAAATATGCACACACAAGTAGAGATAGGGTGAACTCATGAGATTTCTCCCACAACGAAACTGATGCTTAAGTTAGTATGGTGTATATGAGATAATAAGTATGAAATGTTTAGAATGAATAACTTAAGAAGAGACTAGAGGTATATACATAGAGATATTTAGTTCAAACTTGATAAGATTTAGATTTCTATTGTTGATAATGCTTGCCCTTTTAGGAGCAGTCTTCTTAGTTGAGAATGAAGTAGATTTCCTTTTTAGATTTATCCACGGGCTTTTGGAGCGTTGGGCTCAACATCTATGGATATTGGGGTATCACTTATGAAGTGATAATGGCGATTATACACCTTTAGGAGGAGTAGATAGTACTACACATTTAGATTTTTGTTGGAAAAATTTTGATGATGTGGGGAATTAAAATAAGAAATATAAAAAAGAAATTAATATAAACATAAACTATAATATAACTAATCAAGTCTTTCTTCAGTATAAATGTTTATTTATACAAATGAAGTTAAAAAAATTGTTAGATCAACTTTTGTTTAATTATAACAATTGACATGTATTATAGGTATAAACACATATAGATTAATCAATAATGATAATTAAATAAAAATTAATCTAACAATATGTAATTTATTTGTATAAATGCGCATATGTGCAGTGCAGCAAAAGACTAAACTAAATAAAAAAGGAATAAAATAAAAAAAATTATAATTAAACTTGAAACACGATCGAATTGCTTTCCTAAAAGTAAAATTTGTTCTAATTCCTTGAATTTTTTAAGTCAATTTGTGCAAATTATATTAGTAGATATAACAAACCTTTTAAGTTTCTGCACCAACAAATAATAAAAAAATTGTTAGGAATAAAAAAATTTAGTTTTTCTTTTATTGTTGGTAAAATTATTTTCTTTTGTTTATATATATAGTGTTTTATTCTTCGAAAACAATATCCATCCAGGATTTTACTAGTTGGATTAAAGAAAGTTTTGGGGTTTGTATTTGGGTCTGTTTTTAGGAAAATCCTCTAGTTAGAAAATCAATAATGGAATTTGTATCTCCTTTTATGTATTCAATATAAAAATCAAATATACTAAGGAATGCTTGCCATACAGTAAAAATTTATTTTCAAGTAATATTTTGAACCTTTTTTTGTAAAACTTAATGAAGTTCTTTTAATTGTTTGTTGCATTGCCAAATTTCAAAACGACCATTTGAACCAAATTTTCTTTTTAAAGATAGATTGCAAATCTCCAAAGGGAGTTTTATAAAAAGATGTTCAAAAGGTTGCTTCAAAATAAATTTCTGCTAGATGGCAAACTATCTTTAGTATATTAGATTTTGATATTGAATATATAAAAGGAGATACAAATTTCATTCCTGATTTTCTAACTAGAGAATATCTCGAAAACATGTCCTAATGCCCAAGAAATCGAAAAGATAAGGGCAAAAACCCTTCAAACATAACTCAAAATCAAGGTGAGGGAAAAACCCAAGCCAAAACACCAAAAAACAAAACCCCAAAACCTTCTTCTGCCCAACAAGTAAAATCTTAAATGGATATTATTCTTGAAGAAGAAAACACTGAGGCCCAAAAATAGGCCCCTACACAAAACATGGATTGATCAACTTAGCTAATCACCGGAAATAATTCTGGCCCTCCAACATTTGTCACATGCCTCTCAGGCCATATCACAAATATCATCCTCAATAGAGGACCATGGTAAGGCCTCTTTGGCCATTGTGTTCTTACCAGAAGATTTAAGGTCAAATGGTAGGATTTTTTTTTTCTATAATGATAATACCACTATCACAGTTGTCCAAAATTGGCTAATAAAAGATTATTTACTTCCATGCCCAAAAGAAAAAATATATTTTTGACACAAAAGTCTTTTATTTTACCTAAGCTAGTTGAAGCACAATCAGAAAGGACATCTTTACTAGATTGTTCAACAAATCATGGATAATAAAAAGTCCTCTTCAAAATCAAGCTCTTCCATACCATATTCATCCTCATATTTCAATTCTTTTAAACCAATAATAGACTTGGGACATGAAAATGAAGAAAACTATTTTGAAATTCTACCACCAATAATAAGTTAGATTTCAAATAGGCCATTATTACAATAAATTATTGTAAAGGTCCACTACCATATATAAAAGGCAAACTTAAAAAAAAGAGTTATTTTACTATTCAAAAAGTAGATCAATAGAGACAAAAGATACATCATTATCTCTACTTATTTAAAAAACTTATCTACCACAAACAAAAGTAGGCACAAATTTTTCTTTCCTACCACAAGCAAAAACAGGCATAAACCTTTCAAGCATGTGAAGCTATAGAAGCGTTACAAGCTGGAAATCTAGTAGAGAAGAATGGCAAGATTACCAATTTCCCATTCACTATAAAAGGAAGACCTCTCTACATTTGAAGGGCAGAACACATCTTAGTGAAGTTCTTTCAAACCTGAATGTGAAGACTTTGAGAGCAAACATTTCATAGATTAAAACACTTGTAAACCAAACATTGTAACTGTCCCTTAGAGGATTTATATCTCAGTACAGTTTACAAAATCTTTTGTAAATTATATTTTCAATAAAAAGTACATATTTTTAAATCTTATTTTCAAATTTTCAATTCTTTAAGTAATAAAATGTATGCTATGTGCTTACCCTGAACAAGAATCCTGTACATCAAAAGTTTTGTGAAAAACTTATAGTGCATTTTAGTTCAGTAACCTCTACTTAAAAAGTATGAGGCTGAACAATATGTTTCTCATTTTGCATTCTTTTTACCTATATAGAACCTAGGCATGTCATTGGTATTATAGCCATAAGGGATATAGTGTACAAGCATAAATCATTTTGCATTCTTTATTGAGGAAGATAAATATTAAAACCAAGAGCGAACAGTTGAGCAAAGGTATAATAGTAAGTCCCATTTCATTAAGAGTCTGAGGGCAGTAACCCTGGTGGCCATACTTCTGTTCATCCAAAGTCTTATGATTTATTTTCCAAAATGAATTTAGATCCTTTTTTTCTGTAAAACCATTTTCTTTTCGAACTCTTCTACCTTTGATTTGTTGACATCTAAATGAGTAGTCATTAATGATGAAGTCACTATTAAAGACTTCTCCAAATATATTGATGACTAAAAATCCCCGAAATTTAGAAAAAATAGATTTATGAGTCTGCCAAACTCTCTTTCTTCAAATCTAATTTTACAATCAAAATTAAAGAAAAGAACATTCAAATTTCCAAATCTTTTAAAGAAATTTTTCTTCTTTCTTCAAAATCGCTTGAAAAACATATGAAAAGATCCTATAAATACATCCATATAAGCCTTGTTCAAGTAGAAATCAAGCCTCTTACTTGAGAAGGTCTAAATACTTTTATCTTAGCAGTCCTTAGAAATGCTAGGTTTGCAAAAATTTTTGATTCTTTGTTAGGAACAGTTAAATCCAGTCTTAACAAGGGATATTTTAGCTTTAACTGTTATCCAAATATAACAATCTCTTTAAATGATAAAAAAAATTTTAAAGAGCGTTGTTTACAAGTAAAAAAATCATAATTACAAAATGCTTTTTGGATCTATTATGATAACATTAATTTTTAGAATTCATTATAAGGCTATGGTTTCTGCTTTTGCTACAAAACACCTGAAACACTTACCAAAAAGGGAGACCATACTTCTCCAAATAGATCTTTCTAAATCTAATGTTGTTTTTCTTAAAACTATCTAATGGAAATCCATAATCCAACCTGAAAAATAGGTCTTAGAAGGGGCAACTCAACCTCAATCTCCAAAAAGATTTGGGCCTAACACGAATCTGAGAAATGTAACCCAATTCTTATATGGTAAAGTTCAACTTACCTTTGATAGAAAATCAACAAGTTCTAGACTTTCTAATGAATCATCTACCTCTTCAGTAGTTGACTTGGGAAAAGCCTCTCAACTTCCTTTAATCATCCATATCTCATATCAAAAACAACAAATCCAAACTACTTATATGTAACTAAGGTTTTCAACTTCTGATATACTTAGTTCCACACTTCAAAATGTTGACTACTAGACAACCATACCAAGACCAATTTATGATAGTTAAAATCCAAACCAAGAAGAAGAATAAAAACCTATTGCTCCTTCTTCAATTATACCTTCTACTATAATCCAAAACATTACAGCAAACACCATTATTTTGGAAAAAGAATTTCAGATTGATAAAAAGCTTCTTTATAAAGATTTTTATTTAAAAAAGAATGACTCAAAGAAACTTTAGTTTTTCAAAACTTCTTGGAAATAAAAAATGAATCCAAGAAAAATATTATTCTTTCTACATATAATACAAGATCTAAATTAACTTTTTTTATTGGTTTGAAATATATACATCAAAATCTCATTACAAACCTTCACAAATCAAGAAAAGATTCAAACCCTTTCTCATTTTCTATTCCAAATTTTTATTGCCCTAGGTATATGTATGGTACTTTCACTTTAAATATACACAGGATGGCCAATGTGTTCTTACCATAAGATTTAAGGTCAACTGGTAGGTTGATTTTGCCTATAATGATAAGATCACTATCACAAGGATCCAAATTTGGCTAGTAAAAAATAATTTACTTCCATGCCCAAAAGAAACCACAACATTTTTTGCAAGAAAGTCTTTTATTTTACCTAAGCTAGTTGGAGCACAATCAGAAGACGATTATTGCCATATTGTTCATAAATCATGAATAACAAAAATTTCTCTTCAAAACCGAGCACTTCCAAACTAGATTTATCCTCAAGTTGTAGTTCGTCTAAACTAATAATAGATTTGGGAGATGAAAATGAAGATGACTGTTTTAGGATTCTACCACCAATAATAAGGTAGATTTCAAATAGAACATTATTACAATAAATTAATGTAAAGGTCCACTGCCATTTATAAAAGGCAAAATTTAAAAAAAAAAAGAGAAGAGAGTTATTTTACTTTCAAAAAAGCAGACCAATGGAGACAAAAGATATTATCTCCACTCATATGAAAAACTTATTTGCTATAAGCCAAAAAAGGCACAAATTATTCTTGTCTGCCATAGTCAAAAGTAGGCACAAACCCTTCAAGCATGTGAAGATATAGGAGCCTTACAAGCTAGAAATCAATTAGAGAAGAATGGCAAATTACCAATTTACAATTCAAGATCTCTATAAAAGAAAGACCTCTTCGTATTCGAAGGGCAGAACTCATCTTAGTGAAGTTCTTTCAAACCTGAATGTGAAGAGTTTGAGAATTTTAGAGCAAACTTTTCATTAATCAAAACACTTATAAACCAAACATTGTAACTGTCCCCTAGAGAATTTGTATCTCAGTATAGCTTACATAATCTTTTATAAATTATATTTTCAATAAAAGTACATATTTTGAAATCTTAATTTCAAATTTTCAATTCTTTAAGTAACAAAATGTATGGTTTATGCTTGCCATAAATAGGGATCTTGTGCATTAAAAGTTTTATGAAACATTTATTATGCATTTTGAATCAGTATCCTATGTTTATAAAGTGTGAGGCATTGTGCTTCTCATTTTTCATGCAAAAAAAGAAACTTCTCGGAAATCGATAATGAAATCCAAAAAAATCCAAATGGTCAAACTATTTAGTCTGCACAAACCGCCCCCCCCCCCCCCCATAATTAAAGAAAATTTATATTCTTTATGGACTCAAGGATGGAAGCAGCACTGTTCAAACTCATCCAAGATAATGATTATATATATATATATTCTACACCCTTTAAGAACAACAAAATAGTTAAACTAAAAAATTTAACAAAAATAGTTTATTTTAAATAAAAATGGCATATACATCCACAATCACTTGTACTTGCATAAATTTGTCACTTTGTTCTATGTATTTCTAGTTTTGTAAATTAACACCTCAAGTTGTCTATAACTTATTGTATAAACACCTATTTGTATTATTGGCAATACAACTAAGATGATACGTTAGCATACACATAGTGGTAAAGTGGTAAATTTATGAAAGTATAGGGGCAAAGTGATAAATTCATGCAAGTAAAAGTGTTTATATAATAAGTTATAGACAAGTTGAGGTGTTTATTTAACAAAATTAGAAGTACAAGGGCATGCAAGTACAAGCGGCTTCAGATGTATTATGCCAAGTAAAATACAACAATCTTCAAGTAGTGACGGCAATAATTAGGGGTAAGCAAAACCACAAAATTGAACCAAACTGACTGGTTCAGTTCGGTTGAACATACAAATAAATTTTGTTTGGTTTTAAATTCGTAAAACCGAAATATTTTTGCTTCAGTTTAATTTTGGTGGTTAAAGATATGATTAAACCTAACTAGACCAAAAATTTTAAATATTATTAATTTATATGAATGTTCATGGTTCGATTTGATCAGTTTAACGCTAAATATTTCAAATTTAAGAAATAATTTCAGTTTTTAAATACATAAACTCTTCATCAAATTATATAATGCAAAAAAAATTAAACCAAGGTTATTTAAATTTAGTTTTAATAATATGTTTGGTTGATTTTCTAAAAAATAATAAATTAATTGAATATAAAAATTAATAACAATAAACTCATAAATATTTTTTAAAAAAATTCAAAATAACAAAATTTCATTATGTTTAAAATTGCAAAGGCTCAAAAGGACTAAACCAATCAAATTGGGTTAATTACATCCATAGTACCCAAATTCCCATTAAAATACCCAATTTTTATTTTATCACTTAAAACCTCCCAAGTGTTCAAATGAATCCCACAAAAGTACCTCATCACAGAATCCGGTCACCGGAGATGACGTGGTAAGATGTGTCCACTTTTTTATAAACTCAAAATGTCAACCAATAAGTAATGGAAACATCAGCAAATTGTCAGTTGATGTGGCATTACACATAGCAAAAAAAAAATTACAATTTAAAAAATTAAATCTTTTTTATTTATTTTCCTTTTTCTTTATTTCCTACATCTTTCTTTTGTTTTCCCTCTTCCAATCACTAATCTCACTCTCTTCTTCTTCAATCTGGTACCATCTCCTTCTTCTTCTTCTTCTTCTTTTTTTCTCTTTGAATCTTCTTCTTCTTCTCCTTCCCCGCACCATGCCTTCAGAACCAGACCCAAATTCCAGTTCTATCCTCCTCCTCTTCCCTCGCCTTTCTTGTGCTATAATAACCAGAGGAAGTAGAAGGTGAACTAGGTAAAATGCAATGTGTTTAATGAGGAAGATAGCAGTGGTAATGTTGAATTCAAAGAAAAAAATTCGTGCTGTGGTTTCGTGAAGCTTGGCCTTACTTATAGGCACATAGGGGTAGCACTTTTGTTGTTATTATTTCTGGTGAAATTATTACCAGTAGTTTTTTGGATCCTATTTTAAAGGCAAGTTCTTTATGTTCTCTTCTAGTTCAACTACAAGATTTAAAATTAAATTTGTAGAATTAAACAAGTTTACTTGTATGCAGGATATAGTATTTCTTCATCACCTGGATATCATGTTTGTGCTGGTTCCAGAGACCCATGTTCAAATTAATAGCCTTTTAGCGGCGTCACCAGGTGTCTCTGTTTCTGTAAAGGTCTCTTGAGTGGTAGGTATTCCACTACTTTGGCCATCTTCTTCTTCATCCTTTCCTGGGTAAGCTTCTTAGGAGTTGAGGCACAAGAACACCTTGCTGAAGGTAACGAAAAAAAAAATCACCATCCCATTAGCTTGATGATTTTGATTTGTAACAAATCTGTGGATATCTGCTGATGGATTGTAGCTGAGGAAGGCAGACAAGGAGCAGTTAGGGGCGGAGGGGTATAAAGAGATGGTGTAGACACCCAATTCCGAGATAAGGGAGTGTGGATGCGACAGAGGACTCCGATGATGAGAATTCATTATAAATAGATCCTTAGAATTTGATTTTTGGATCTCAAAGGCTAAAATGCTCTTTCTCAAGGATTTAATTGAGATTTTATGGACTAAATTGAAAGTTTTCTTTTTAGGGGTCTTTTAGTAAAAGCTTCCTTTCTTCAGGGGTCTTTTAGTAATTAAAAGTTAAAAAATTTCTGATCAGAAATATGTAATTCCGACCGAAATTACACATTTTCGGTCGGAAATGCATAATTCTGATCGGAATTATGTATTTCCGATTGGAAATACATAATCCCGATCGGGATTATGCAGTCCTAATTTCGTTTTAACTTAGTTTTTTCAATTTTTCAGTAAATAAAATCGATTTTTCTGATGTTTTGATTGGTCAGATGATGAGATTAAGGCCTGTTGAAGGACTTATCTCTGTGTTTAGAGTCCTATTTTGAGTTGAATTGGATCACCTAAAGTCACAGTAGGTTACGTGACTTTCAGCTAAGTTTTCTATATAAACTCAGCTTAACTCTTGAGCAAAAAAAAAAAAACTTTTCTTTTTGACCTGCTGTTTTTTTAGACGTGAATTTTCATTTGATTCTCGGAGGACTTCTTGTGGAGTTCCTGCTGGGACGAGAAGGAGTTTTTAACAGAACAAATAAAAAGCTTTCAAAAAAGGGTTTTGACAAACTAAAAACTTGAAGAGGAGTAGATAGCAAGCCGAGAACAAACAATCAATTCTGAAGATCTATTTCAAAAACAAACGGTGACATACACACCACTCTGAGGAGCAAATCAATACAGCATCTCATTCTCATATCTTCATCTCTT
>CATIWK010078595.1:0-10616 GCA_949634005.1 Mallotus japonicus
TTCAAACGTCCATACCCAGTTTCCGAACTCGTTCTCTGATGACGGCTTCTGGGAACCTCTGTGGAATCCAGTTGCCGTAAAAGTGTGTCCCGGATTTCACCCGGGTGGCGACTCCATCTCCGAGTAGGCTTTTTAGACCTATATCGTATCTCTCATGCGGGCCGAAGGCCCGACACAGTGCCGTGATCGCCAACACTTGGGCGCGCGCTAGACCCCGCTGCCTACAATTATAATATTATTATAATTTTTTTGTTTTTTAATTTTAAAATTAGTATAATTAATTTAATTATATATTATAATTATTATTATTTTATTTATAAGTATGTGGTCTATTTTAATAATTTTTTTTAATTATTACTATAATCACTTAATTACTAACTCAATTATTAATCTCAAAAAAAAAAAAATTTTGTCTCAATCATTACTCCAATGAAACTCAATCATTACTCTAATGAAACTCAATCATTAATCTCAAAAAAAAAAAAAACAAAAAAAAAAACCAATTCAATTGATTTGAGTGGAGTGGCCGGATTTTTGTCTTGTTCAATTAAGGAAGGAAAAAAACTTTTCCTCACGTCCGCCATTTTAGATGGCGGACATTAATAAAAAAAAAAAAAAGTCTTGCCATTTCCGCCAGTCAAACTGGCGGACAGATTCTCCTCACTCTACATAAGCAAAAAACACCCTAAATTTGTAATAATTTTTAAAACTACCCTAAAATTGGAAATATTTTTAAAACTACCCTAAAGTGAGAAAAAAAAAATTTTTTTACACTAAAATGGGAAAAAGCCCCATGCATGTCAATGTGAATTTTTGTCAATAAGTTGGTATCTGGCCACTGCTAGGACAAATTCTCCAATGCAGCTTCTGCCTGTCATTTTTTATCTGCACATTCATTTGGAAGTGCAGTGATTAATGTGATGCTACTCACCACCAAAGGCAATGGAATTCCCCTTACCAGGAAAGCCTGCAAGACTGGCAGAATTTCTTCAACTCAGCTTCTGCCCCTCCTTGTTCATGTGGCTATTATTTGATGCTACTCGTCATTCACCAAAGACATAACTGGAATCCCCTTGCTGGAAAAGCTTCTGCACTTGACCTGCAGTTCAGCCCCTACCTCAAAATCCCTCTTGCCATTTGCCTGCATGGCAGTCAAATAACAGTGATTTTCATGGAGACTCCAAGGAAAAATGTAATAAATAAACAAAAACTAAGAGCACCATTGGCTTTTGAGATTTTAGATATTAAAGCCTTTGCATGGGAAGGCACTGCTCGCTGCACCAAACCGAAATGACAAGTAGTGAGATAATACATACATCAAACCGAAGCATTCCACGAACTGCACCACCCAAATCAAGTACCAATCCATGTGTACGAATTTGATAGGCCTTGGCAGTAACCTTTGTCCCAAGTTTCAAACTTCGTGCACTCGTAGGAATTTGAACTTCAGTCTTAACATTATTGAAGTTATCCTTAGCACGGGAAACGATAACAGAACTTGAGGTTGATGAGTGAGAGTCATCATTTTTATGTGTTTCTAATTTTGCATATTGTGATTTCGTTTTGTTGCTCGGGGAGATTTAGATGCATTACTGGCACCTTGACTGAGACCAGTAGCTTTTTCCTCCTCATCACACTCTGCAATGCTCTAGCAAACTTATATATGGAATCATCTAAAAAATGAAAAAATATGACCAATATTCGCAAGTCTAACTAGAAGTCTTGCCAAATATTAACATGTTTTTTTTTTTTTTTTTTGAGAACTCCTCGACGGGTACTGGTTTTCTCGTTCGGTCTCATCTGCACCTGTGGCCGAAGCTACTACTGTCACTTTGGCCAAATGCAGAGGTATTTGTCAAGCCTATTTCGAATATGACACTCTGCTCATCATCAACACGCTGCATGAAGGCATTGCTCGCTGCCCATTGGAAGTTCAGGCCATAGTTCGTGATATTCAGGCTCTTGTTGGCACTACTGATGAGTTTGTTTTTTGTCATGTAAATAGGACTAACAATAGGGCAACTGATTGGGTAGTGAAGAATACTGATCTTCTCCGCTTTAATCCTTTCTAGGTTGTATATCCCCCTATGCAACTGCAACATCTTTGTATGCTGTTTACTTTTTATAAAAGTTCTTATGTTCGAATTTTTTTTTTTTTGTTAGGCCTCTTGTTGTTCATGATGTTACCAGCTAAAGGCCACATACATTCTAAGTTGGTGGAAATTCAATTGGTGTGTGTCATTAAATATTTTTTTCCCAACCAACCTAAATACATAGATAAAACAGTATGTCATTAAATATGGACAGCTAAATGAAATTCAATTCATTCCACAGATTGGTGTTGATGTACTAAGTCAACAATTTAAAAATGCTATAACGATATAGATTTTTTAATTTTTTTAAAAAATATTTCTATTAAATGATGGTAACCAATTTTTTTTAAATATTTCTATTATATGATGGTAACCAATTGTACTTTTTTAAAAAATTATATGTAATTTTCTAAATTTTTATGTATAGCGACTACATAATTCATAATACTTGTTTAATATGTAAAGTTGCTATTATCGCTAATATATAATTGGTATAAATAAATATTGATTTTTTTGTATTTTTTCAGAAATTTAATTTTTATGTTTGATTTAAATATAAATTTTATATAATTTATTCAATACTTCAACTTATTAATTTTATAATAAATAAAATAAATTTTAAATTACTGTTTATATATCAAATATAAAAATTTCATGTAAAAAGAAACATATAATTTTACAATAATCATAAAAAAAAATCATTTATCTGAAACAAGTCGAAATAATTTTGTTATTTTTTTTTCCACATTTGGTAGTATATAATATAAAGGTCGGTGGGTCATGAAGAGAAAGTTCAAGTAGACGTAGTGGTGACATACATTATGCATAACAATGCAATAGGAATTCTCAAAAAAAAAAAAAAAAAAAAAAAAACAATGCCATAGGCAATTTGATGGGTGGCTAGTGGCTAGCTGTTATTAGTTTTATTAAGCCAATAAAGCAAATTGAAATCGTAATTCCAAGTCTCAAAAGTGGAGACCACAATATGCAAGTGGCTTGGTAAAAAATAAATAAATAAATAAATAAATAAATATATGCAAGTGGCTCTTTTAATTAAGGTGGTAGTTTTTTTCAAGGTGGGTCATTGAATCATTGAAAATTAGAAAAAGATAATTCAGCTAACTATTAAAGATGAATGTCTAAATTTGCTCCTTCCATGTCTGCATCTTTAACAGTATTATAAAAAAATACCGTTATTTGTTAACGGCGTAAATTATAGAATATCTTTTTATCACGAAATATATCACAATCTTTTATCTAAAAATAATCTAAATTATAGGATATTTAAATGTATTTTTTCCTTTAATTTTTCGAGCTAAATGTGATTACATGACAAGTAGAATGGTCAACGTTATATCCAATACTTTCATGTAACGGAATTTATCGTGAATTAATATAAAAAAGGTTATCACATAATTATATTATGAACTTTAGTCATTTTGGTTAATCTATCATACTTTTAAAATTGTGGTAAATTAATATATGAACTTTTTGATTTATTGTAAATTTATGGATGGTTAAAATAGTATGAGTCCATACTGACATGGTATGCAGACATGACATGTATGTGTAAATTATTTGCTGATGTGGAAACCAAATGAAGAAATTAGTATTTTTCTATCCTTAACTTTTTTTTTTACAAATATATCCTTACTTCTATTATGTAAATTTTAAAATTTTAATTACATATTTTTTAGGGATCAAAATTTTTTCTAACCCAAATTAGTGAATCATTTTTTTTAGTTCAATTATAGTTGTTATATTAAATTTCATCACAATCACTTGATTTTATTTATTATTTTAATAAGTTGAAATTACAATCAAGTAAAAAAATCTACCATAAATTTTAAATGTATTTTTATGAATATTTGAATAAAATTTTTTATAAAAATATGCACATGATAACATAAAAAATATTAAATCGCTAAATACATTAAAATTAGATAAAATTGAAATAATTAGTGAAGTTGATAGAATCTGAAACAATATGAAAGTTGAAGATATATTTGCAAATAAGATTGAAACTAAAGATAGAAAATTATCAATTTCTTTTTCTAATTTTCACATTAGCAAATAATTTACATATGTATGTTATGTAAGCATGCCAGTCAATATGAGCACAAGCTATTTTAACCGTGGATAAATTTATAACAAATTGAAAAATTCACATATTAATTCGCCATATTTTTAAAAGTAGAATACATTGGCAAAAATAACTAAAATTTATGGTAAAATAATATAATAACCCTATAAAAAATAAAATAAACTAAAACACGTAGTAGTTTCAATTAGACAAAAAAAAATGTGACATAAAATATGGTTATTTTAATTATCATGCGTATTATTAAATTTATATAAACAACACTAAAATATTTTCTATGAAACATGAATCAAAATTAAATAATTAAACAATAAGTTAAAATTTTAAAATCAAATTCTAACCAGTAACAACGTTTTGTAGCATGTACATAATTTACTCCCATTTTGTTGTTGCTTTTGGCAAGTACCACAACTTGGCCTTTTGGTTTTTCTTTTTTGGAAAAGACACTGCAATTAATGTGGCAGATTGTTACGCCATTACATCAGAATAGTTGAAAAATTGGGCAGCGGATATATATATATTTTCTTGAAACTGCCTGGAAATGGAAATGGAAATGGAAAAGGAAAATGAAATAATATAGAAATTAAAATTGAAAGCAGACTACAGTTTCTCTTTGTCTTTTTTTTTTTTTATCAGAAAAGTGGAGGAAGATTAATACTCTCAACTTCTAAATGAAGCCAACCTCGTGGTTGGAACTAGCCAGCTCTAAACAGAAAATTCAACATTTAAATATTTTGACGCACATAAATCTCAAAAATTTAGTGGAAGAGATTGGGAAAGATTGAGATTGAACATCTAATCTCCACCCACATCTTTGAGCACTTGGCCACCAGGCCAAGTGCTCAAAGGTTCTCTTTGCCCTTTTCTTGTCGCTTAAGTATGCTTCCTGCAATTATTATTATTATTATTTTCAAGTTCTGTTGTCATTTTACCATTTCCTTTTTGTAGTTTGATTTTCAAGGAAATAAACAAAGCAAATTGACTTCTGCCAGACCCTCTAAAACAACGTGTATTAGCCATCTTCCATAGACAAACATTGAACTTCATAGAGAAGACTTCCCCATGAAAATGAAAGAAGATTTTTTTTGTTTAGAATTTAATAACTTAAAACACACACACGTACTTTTATCTTTACATGCTCTCAAATGTTATTAGAAAGGTTTTTTTTTTTAATTATTTTTTATTTAGAAAAATAACAGTAAATTCAAGTCATTATTGCTTTCGTGTATAGTTCCCAACATATTAATTTTATAACTTGTTTTCTTAATTTCTTAATTTATTATTAGAAATTTTACCTAAATTATACGTAAATTTTTATATGTATAGTTTTAGATTTATTAAAATAATTATATTGAAAAATATTATAATAAAAAAAATTTTGAGATAACTTTTGAGGATTGATATTTCTATAATAGGTCTATTGCATTATAGATTATAACAATTTAAATCTTTTATTTTGAGAATTCTTATAAAAATTATATAATTTGATTGTTTGAATATAAAAAACTATAGTTTTAGTTAATTTATAAATCAACGTGAAATATTAACAATTTAATTTATACTGATTGACTTTCATATAATATGATTTTTCATGAAAAATATAGATTATTAATATATATATATATATATATATATATATATATATATATATATATAGCAAAACAATAAATGAATTATAAAATTAATTAAATTTTTTATTATAAAAATAATAGTATGACTTTTAGAAATATTTAGGGTGACCATCAGTTGGTTCGGTTTGATTCATTTAAAAATCAAATTAAATTTTGGTTTGATTTGATTAGTTTGGGCCTTTTTGGACTTTTGAAAATTTTGAACTTATTGAAATTTTACAATTTTGCAATACTTTAATAATATTTATGAGATTTATTATTGTTATTTTATTTTTAATTTATTTATTATTTTTTGAAAAATCTACCAAACTGATTGTCCAAATTAAATTTAAGAAACTTCAGTTTGAAGTATTTCAGTCTTAAATAATTTAGTTAAGAATTTTAAATATTTAAAAACTAATATTATTTGTCTAATTAGAATTTTTAGTGTTAAACTAATCAAACCGAACAATAAATACTTATTGAAATTTATAATACCTTAGAAAATTGATTTGGTTCAGTGTAATTGTATTTTTGACAAACCAAATATATTTTGGTTTCTAAAAATTAAAACCCAAGTAAATTAATTTATAAAGTGAATCGTACCGAATCGAACCAGTTTGGGTTTCAATTTTTAGTTATTTTTGTTCATGCCTAGAAATACTATCCATTCATTATTATAAAAAAATTGTACAAAGAGATAGAAAATTTTCTATTATGATGTAAATTTGTTTGACTTATAAGTTTTAATATTAGTTTTTAATTGTTTTATCAAGGGAAGAAATTAAAAATATGTTGGTTGTGATTATGAAAATAGAAAAATATGTTCACACGGGAAGACTAATTAGTAAGTAGAAAAGTAATTTTTAATAAATTATATATTTTGTGTAACGTACAAGTTAGTTTTCATATTTTAATCTAAGGTTATATATTATAATCTTATCGATATAAAATAAAAATATTATATAGATAAGATCCCTACATAGAGATGACAGACATGTGAAAGCGGGCCGCATTTTTTTAATGAAAATTTTATTTTTTGACAGAATTGCCCCCTGCTGACTTGGGGGGCAAGTCTTTTTGATGTTGTTTTCTTTGTAACTTCACGCGGGGCCACTATTTTTTTTATTGGCGGCTGCGCATGCCTACAAATAGATATGTTCAAATGTAACCTATTATTTTCTTATGTCAAATTACTCGTCCTTCTTATCTCATTTTAAGATATAGAATCTTTTTTTTTTTGAACAAAGATATAGAATCTTTGGGAGTTTCTCTAAAGGACTAGAGAAGAGCAAAGACTTAGAAGACAAGGGGACCCAAACAACTTTCTCAAAATTAATAAGAATTTTTCTTAAAATTTTATCTATTTTTAAATTTTTTTCTTAAACATTTTTTTGCAAGTAGTTCTCCGACCAAACTTTAAAAAATAGATAATTGAGCTTTTCATGAATATGTAAGATTCCCACTTATAGATAGTTTCCAAAGTTTACTAGTTTTCATCCATATAACTATGAGCTATAAGAATATGTATATATATTAAATGTTGAATTTTAAAGTTATTAAGTTCCAAAATTGAACAAGTGTCTCTCTCCACAATTAATAATCCTATTCTAAACAGCAATATAGTTCATTCCCTATTAAAGTCAAATTCTTATTTGATATTTATTTAATAAATTATATTAGAGCCTATCTTAATAATATATAATTAAACAATTTATTTCCTACTAAAATTAAATTAATTTATTTGATAAAATATTATAGACTCTATCTCTAAAAATATTCAATCAAATAGAAGATTGATTTTATATATAATACTATGTACTCATTTATGCTAATAAATATATATATATATATATATATATATATATCACTAATTCTTGAGTTTTTACTAGATTATATGTGATTCTAATAGTGTAAACCAAAAATATACAAAATAATTTTTTCTTTTCTTTTTCCTGTCTACATATGCAAATTTAAACTTGAAAACTTCAACTACTTAAGTTATTTATTTTTAGGTGCAAAAACACATTTTAAAACTCAATAATGGAAATATAGAGGTATATTTTTAATTTTTGAATGAACTATCAAAGGCTATAAATAGTTTTTAATCCATTTTCATCTTTTACATGATGTGTTTCTATATAATTATATTATTTATTATATTATGTATATCATATTATATAAATGATTTTATAGATTTTTAACTAATTCTTTGTTTTTATCATATTATGTATATCTTTTTTCATATTTAGAATTTATATTTTACATTTTTTTTCATTAAATGATTTTGCTCTTATAATTATTTAAATTACAGAACTAAAAAATTTTTATTTATATATTTTTTAATTTTAGATTTATTAGATTTATTTAATTTCAATATTTTAATGAATTTTCATAATTTTTTTATATTAAATGTGGTATTCAAGTATATTATTAATGTGTTATATTTACAAGACATCATTTAACTGTGCATATATTTTTTAAAAATTACTTAATAATTTATAAATATTATTTAATTAGCATTCACTCCTACATATTTATGTATTTATATGTTAAATTATTAAAATTCACAGTATTTTTCTATAAAAAATAAAAATTCCTTATTTTAAAATATGCATTTTCTATTTTATCTAAAACAATATAATTATACTATATCCAAACAGTACTCTCATATTCCATCCAAAAACATGTCTTTTACTTTACCTAAAATAGTTGTATGTCTTTTATCAACTAAAAATATATTTTTCTCATTTATTTAAATAAAAAAAATCTACCATTTATATTAATAAAAAAAATAAAAAATCTATCATGTATATTAAAAATATATGCACTCTTAATAAAAAAATAAGTAAAATAAAATTATTACAATGAGTTTTTAAGTGCTTATTTTTATAAATTATTTGATTAATTTACAATTTATAAAATTATTTAATTATTTATTTTAAAATAATATATATATATATATATATATATATATATATATATATATATGCAGTCTGCGCAAAGCACAGATTACCGACTAGTTTATGGATTAAATTGACAATTAACAACTTTACTCTAGAGTGTTAAGAGAAAATTTATACAAGGATTAAAAGAAAGTCAAATTTTTTAAAATAAATAAATAGTAAACTTTTAATATTTTATTATTATCTACAATAATGCAGATTATATCTAGAAATATATAGTTCCAAATAGCAGGTTTTATTTTATTTTATTGTATTTTTTTTAGAGAAAACATAATACATTCAACTAAAATCGATGGAGGCAATATCCTCCATTAGACCAGCTAAAGCACTAGAATTTTATAATGATCTTGATCTTTCATGAGTTTGAAGGCTAAACCAATAATTTGTTAGCATAGATGTGCCCTAGTGCCATTCTAGTAATGTAAATGACATTGTAAATTATCCCTAATGAAAATAAGATATTCATTTAAATAAAAGTGTTTGTTTATTTGAGTATTTACCCTTTAGCATTATATTAAATAAATTTATTATCAAGAGTTGATAATATGGGTTACAAATTTATTTAGTACATATGCTATAAAATAGTTCATAGTCGTGCAATTAATATTTGGGTAATATTAACTAGACTATCACCTCTGTCTATTATCCTTGATTAGTATGTGATATTAATAGTGGGAGGCAGAGAGTCTCATACTACTTGATATGAGATATCAGAATAGACATGTGGATACTCATGAGATGGGTGGATCGAACATGACATTGGATTTGTGATTGCATGGATATTCACTTATTGTCAACAATCACAATCTAGGTCATAATGGTGCATATAGTCCTTTGATCTGAGGTGACACGGTCATCCACATTTAAGTGGCTAGGATTTATTATCGCTTACATACTTCTGTTATTCACACATAGGTATATGACGTATGGTGGCTCTAGTTGGTTAAATGTAGGGATGAGTGTTCAGCCAAGATGGGATTCATTGCCTGGAGTGAACCAGGATAAGATCATATGCTATCTAAGTTCTTTCTTGATGAATAAGTTCCTAGCCAGGACAAACATGATATAAACTGAAAGAGTTCCAGTGTTGGTTATGTTTTATCAAGAATTAGAACTTAAGATGAGGTCATATGATATAACTATTAGAGTTTGACTAAACCATGACTCTAGGTTATATCAGGATCTTCTAATGAAGGGATTTTAGTGCACGATAATTATGACCAAAGGGTTCGTGTGAATCAATACATGAATTCATTTGTAATTGGGTAGTTGTGATATCGATGCTAAGGGCCACTCACAACTTATGAGAGCTAAATGTGTATAATTGGGATTTTCACATTTAGACTTGAAAGGAATTTTAAATAATATCAAGTGTTGATATTATCTTCTCATTGCCAATTAGACATGAACCTAGTAAGTCACATCTAAAAAAAGAGCTTTACCAAATCACCATCAATATTAATCTAATTATTGATTAAAGAGTTTAATCAATTAATTAAGATTAATGGAATAGGATTTATGCTTCAAGTAATGGTTCTAGCATATCATGAAATCTAATTCCACCAAGGGTTTAATTATTAATTTATATTTAATTAATATGATATATTAATTAGAGTATTAAATTAATAAATTATATTATTTCTAATTGGACTTGGATTAATAGCCCAAGTTGTTTGGGCCTAGACCCAAAAGAGTTTTGGTCCAAAAATTAATCCAAGTAATAGAGAAAGCCCATGAACCTAATCCAAGCCCATTTGTTATATGGATTGGGCTTGGGCCAAGTGTTGGCCCAATTACCAAACCCAATTCCATGTGAACATAACATGGTTCAAATTTGTCATGTTAG